>JACEFZ010025343.1:0-25000 GCA_014155875.1 Cepaea nemoralis
AAAATGTGTGCCCGAAGACACATGAAACTGACATGAATGTTTTGGAAAGGACGTCAGTTCACGACAGGTCTTCGACGGCTTGGTCAAGTGCATATTGTTGCAACAGAAAAAAAACATCGCCAAAATCGATGCAACAGTACAGATGAACCGTTGTCGAAGCATACGTTCGCTAGCGAAAGAATGTGATGTGTCAATTGGGACAATTTAAAATGTCATTCGTAAGAAACTGCAATATCGGAAGGTGTGTTCACAGTGGGTACCACCAATGTTGACCGACCACCAGAAAGAGGAACGCATGGGATGGTGTTTGAACCACTTGCTGCGTTACAGAATTGCGGTTGATGCATTTCTCTTCCGCATAGTGACAGGCGATGAATCATGGTGTCACCACTTTGAGCCGAGCAGCAAGAGAGAGAGAGAGAGAGAGAGAGAGAGAGAGAGAGAGAGAGAGAGAGAGAGAGAGAGAGAGAGAGAGAGAGAGAGCATGCAAAGGAAGCATGCTGGATCACCAAATTCCAAAAAATTCAAGTTACAAGTTTTCGCTGGTATGGCTATGCTGAGCGCATTTCTTTTTACCATGTAGGGCAATTGTTGGCGGACTTTAAAGAACCTGGTGTCAACATCAACTCTACTCTCTACTTGGAAACACTGGGCAAGCTGCAAAAAGCCATCAAGAATAAATGACCCGGCATGCTTTCTCCCGGTGTGATTTTGTTGCACGATAATGCTCGTCCGCATGTTGCAAAGATTGTGCAGGAAGCATTTGCTTGGAAGAAGTGGGAGATTTTGCAACATCCAGCCTCTAGTCCTTATTTGTCACCGTGTGATTTTCATTTGTTCGGACCTCTAAATAAAAGCTCTCAATGGGTAACGATTTCACACAGATGCAGACGTAATGAACGCGGTAAACACTTGATTCAGTGAGCAACCACAATCCTAATCTTTTTTATGCGGACGTCATTCGCCGTCTACCTAAGCAATGGAATGCTTGCCTGAATGCCTACGGCAACTTCTTCTGACCATCCCATGGTGCATAAATCATTCAAAATGAATGCTTTGTTTAATTCTACCACACCTGATAATGTTTCTTTCATGCTTTTGTAATAAAGCCATTGGAACGGGTATGAAATGAACGACCTTTATAGTTAGTGAAGAAACGTTGACAGCAGACACGAATATACGCGCTATTGGAAAGGCTAGATTTTACATTACACAATTAGTAATGTGAATAATGTTATTCCATGCCACATTGTGTTTGTAACTAAGTCTCTCTCTCTCTCTCTCTCTCTCTCTCTCTCTCTCTCTCTCTCTCTCTCTCTCTCTCTCTCTCTCTCGCTCTATCACACACACACACACACACACACATATATATATATATATATATATATATATATATATATATATATATATATATATATATATATATATATATCCTCTCTCACTAGGGCTAAATCTCGTTCCCCCTCCCTCTCCCTTTGTCTCTATCCCTCTCTCTATATATCCCTCTCTTTCTATCCTTCTCGCACTATCGCTTTTTCTATAACGCCCTTTCTCTCGCTCCCTCCATCTCTCTCTCTCTCTCTCTTGGTCTCTCGCCCTCTCTCTTCCTCTCGCGTGCTCTCTCCAAATTGACATTTAGTTAGTTATCACAAAAGTCACTGTTTGCAAGACTACAATGAACGACCTGCTTGGTGTTGAGAATGAAAGGGAGGGAAGAAAGGATATATATATATATATATGTATATATGTCCGGCTTTTTTTTTTTTTGCGTGATTCGCAATGCGAGCGATAACAAGTCAAGTCGCACTATCCTGTTAAGAAGCCTGATACGCGGAAAAATGTCACGTTGAAAGTCAAACAACAAGAAATACGCTGCTGCCAAGAAGTGCAGCGTGGAAGCCGACAACAAGAAGAACAACGTGGAGAGCCTACATGCTAGCTGCACCAAAGAGCCTGCTACTACAGCTATTACTGAAGCTACTACGAGGGAGACGATTGACAACCCAACAGAATCAAGAACCAAGACAGCAGAGAAGAAGGAGGAGAAAGACACCAGAGTCGGAAACACCGACTCAAAAACAGTTCGATGGGTCGTCAAGCGGATACCAGTGGAGCTGACAGACGAAGAAATCCTGAAGCAGCTACGAGACGAGAATCTTCACATTCGATTCTTGAAGGCGGAGCGGCTCCTCACCTAATCCAAGATACCTACAACCTTGGGAGTAGTGACATCGGAGGGCAGCGAAATGCCGATCATAGTATGTTACAACAAGAGAATGCAGCAACCAGAGAGATTCATCCCAAGAATCACTCAATGTTCCAGATGTCAGAATGTCAGAGAGAAATATTAATAGAGAGTGATAAAAAAAGATACAGAGGGTGAACAATAACTAGATATGACGAGAGAGAGAGAGAGAGAGAGAGAGAAAGAGAGAGAGAGAGAGAGGGGGAGGGGGAGAAAAAGAGGAAGTAAAGGAGAAATAGAGAGCGAAAAGAGAAAGAAAAGGAGAGAGAGAGATAGAGAGAGGGAGAGATAAAAGAGAAAATTAGCTAGTCCAAGATATAATATCAAAAAGACGGACAGGCGGACTAAGACTAGATACAAAAGAGCTGATTACGTGTAAGCTGGCTTAATGTAGTAGTTTAGGACGCCCAGGATAGAAGCGATGGATTTTGGTCACATCGCAAGTTGTGTTGATTGGGGCCACATTGTCAGGGACAGACGGACGTAGAAACAGATTGATCTTGTGGTGTGTATGCTCAATGGAATGGGTACGGCCATTTTACTCGTTAAAGAATGAGGCAGCAACATATACAATAATAGTAGTGGCTGTGATCGTGGTTGTCGTGGTAGTAGTAGTTGTTGTTGTAGTTTTAGTAGTGGTAGGTAGTAGTAATAGTAGTAATAGTAAGTAGCTGTAATAGTAGTAGTAGTTGTAGTAGCAATCAGCAGACCATGTAGCGCTGGTTTTAACGTGTTGGTATTGGAGCTCGTCGTTCAGAAAGCAATAGCAAACTATTGAACGTAAAACTTGTCAAGACATCAATAACGGCAGTAAAATGCTGGTGTTGACTACAACGTTCTGTAAAGGATATGCACCTTAAAAAAGTTGTAGTAATAGTAGTAGTATTATAGTAGTTATAGTAGTAATAGTTGTAGTAGTAATAATAGTAGTAGTAGTAGTAGTAGTAGTAGTAGTAGTAGTAGTAGTAGTAGTAGTAGTAGTAGTAGTAGTAGTAGTAGTAGTAGTAGTAGTAGTAGCAGTAGTAGTGATAGTAGTAGTTGAAGTAGTAGTAGTAGTAGTAGTAGTAGTAGTAGTAGTAGTAGTAGTAGTAGTAGTAGTAGTAGTAGTAGTAGTTGTTGTTGTAGTAGTAATAGTAGTAGTAGTAGTAGTAGTAGTAGTAGCAGTAGTAGTAGTAGTAGTAGTAGTAGTAGTAGTTATTGTTGTTGTAGTAGTAACACTAGTAGTAGTATTAGTTTAATAGTATATATGCTTATGTATTATTTCTTATCTTTCTTTTTCCCTGTAATATTACACGGTCCCTGTGTATGTTTGTTGTAAGTATGTCTATAATTAACTTTATGTTCTGTGACATCTTTATAGTATTAAATTTTAATATCCATTGTTTCTCTTGTGATTGAAATATGATCACTATGGCCGTCTGATCCAGGTGTAGTTTGTGTTCCATCCTAGCTGTTTCTAAATATCTGTGGAACCAGTATGTAATGAATGTGATTGGCAACATTATGTCTCGCCCGTTCCATTGTCCATCGTCGTATAGGGTGTTGTCTGAACCAGGTGATACATCTCATCTCATGTCTCATCTTATCATGATCCTTTTGTACCTTGCGGTGTCGAGGTGAATTATAACCAGCGGGAGAGTGCCCGCTTATGGGCTTCATGTATCGATATTCCCATGGACTCTGCTATTCCATCCGTCCATCTTTTACGTGGTCGGCCTCTTCTTCTGCTTCAATCTGGTCTGTGCATCATTGCTTGTTGTGATATACTGTTAGTTGGTAACCTACTTGCATGGCCAAACCATTTGACTTACTGCCTTCTAATAAAATCTAGCGCAGCTATAACCCCCACTTTAGTCCTGATTTCTTCATTTCTGATCTTATCTCTTCTTGATACATTGAGTATTCTTCTCAGGAATAATATTATGTCAAGGCTATTCCTATTTTTCTAGGCCATAACTATCAACCACGCCGTTATTTTTTACTTACCTGCTTTTGTACTGAAGTCCTCGAGTATCAATAATATGTCACATATTTTGCATTAGTTCATTAGTTCATTAGTTTTAACAAGTTATAAAATACAGGAACACAACCCTCCGTCCCAACTGTTTTCATTCTTTTTATTAAACTGATATACACAGATAAAAATAGTTAGGCATGTAACTCATACGAAAAAGTGCGTTATAGTAAGCACAGACACATGTGTGCATACCTGACAACGAACTATACAAAGTTAAACGTAAATCACAGAGAAAAAATCCCCCCCCCCCCCAAATAAATAAAATAAATAAATAAATTCCTCCAAAAATAGTAAAATAAAAATAAGTATACTACGACACAACGAACGACGTTTCGATTATTCTAATTTTCATTAGGAACAACATAAACAGAATTAAAGGAACACATGTAATTATTAAATTTAAAAAAAATTAACAATATTAAAATACAAATCCTTCGTTGTTAGGAAGGCGGTTTGCCAAGAAGGTTTACTGATATCATTCTATCAGAGATTGTATAAAATCCTTAAACTGTTTTTGAATCACGAAAAAGAGATTAGTTGATGGTAAGCTTCACTAACACACGATGACAAGTAACAAAATGGATGTTAGTGTCAAAACATTCGTCAACACAGAAACAACAAACACACACAATACACGAAAAACACTGCATGGAAATATAAATATAACAGTTACTCATCTATAGCCGGTTCCCTGGTCTAGGCGTTACACGACTTTCTCCGTAATCCCGTATACTCTCGTAAGTAACGTGACTTGCGCGAGAATTGGTAGCTGGTACTCTCCGCGTCGGTAACTTACGGGGTATGTGAGCCGGTCGCTCAGAAAGCAATGGCAAACTACTGAGAGTAATCTTGCCAAGACGTCAACAATTAGCTGAAAGATGCTGATGTTGACAGTGATGTCCTTGTAAAGGATATGTGAACAAAACAAAACAAAAACTAATCTATATCCTTCTTGTGGACTTGACGAGACTTGTTTCATGAGATTGGGGGGGGGGGGGGGGGGGGGATGATTTCAACAAAACGACTGAAATGTGCATTAGCGCTCTGTTGATTCAAACTGTATAAAGTCAACCCCTCTTTGTGCATTCATTAGCTTTAAGGAAATACGCATGTGTGTATCTAAATATTTTTCTCGCCAACAGTTCTCCTAACACCTAATATATTGACATCCATTCTTCTCCATCTTCTGCTGCGTTCATCCGGAATGTCGTTTTAGACGTAATTGTGTTGTGCCTGTTTACAGCAGGGCTGTGATATTTGCATCTTTCGGCCGACACATCCGACTTCTTCAGGAATGTGTTAACCGGGTTACCTTCACGGGACATCCACTCTATCTAATGCAATCTTAAAGGTTTGCAGCTTACCTTTGTGTATACATGTATAGCTATTGCATGCCTGTCAACGTTTATCACTAATACTAATGTCAACATTCATTCTGTCAAATACATTTTTCCAAGAGCCCAGCTTTCCATTTTGTATAAATGATCTGACATTCCATGTACCGACCTTTAAGACATTTTAACATTCGTATAGAGTAGCATCATGACGACATGGTATTCTTCTTCTTCTTCTTCAGCGTTCCGAGCCATTGAGGTTCTTTGCTGCAGATACAATCCGTCTCCATTCGTCTCTCTGGTTGACCTTCTCTTGCCAGTCGTTGATTCCAAGTGCTTGTAGGTCTGTATATATATATATATATATATATTATCTCTCCACCGTCTTCTTGGTCTATCCTCGGGATCTACGGTCATTTATTTCCTGAGTGTAAGCGAGTTTTGTTTCCCTATTATCTTCCATTCTTTCTATATGCCCCGGCCATTGTAGTCTATTAGCATTCATGATACCAGTGATTTGCGGGGACTTAAACAGCTCATAAATGTCATTGTTACTTCTTCTTTTCCACTCTTCCCTTTGTGTATCCCTAATGGGTCCAAAGATGCGTCTTAAAACTTTGTTCTCAAAGGTTTGTTTAAGACATGGTATTATTGTACCATATTATCCTCCGTGCGAAACGAGGCGATGTAAATAGAAGCCTTATTAGCCACGTTAACGAGATCAAATTAATTCAGAAGATTATGTAGATCAATCAGCAACGGACAGGTTCTGTGACTAATATCACACCGGCCGACTTTACTTCCTAGGACATCGTCTAGTACTCATTTTGGAATGGGTTGGCATGGAAACACAGGTACATTTTAAAATCTCGCCTGTATAGGGTTTCAAATATAAGATGCCCACAGCGCAGGCAGGCAAGGATGTTGGCAGCTCTGCTAGATCTGAGATCTCGCCTAGTACATGGACATTGCTGTTTATAAGGGACAAATACAGAAATGCTAGTATCTAGACACATGTCTAGACACTAGTCTAGACACATGTCTAATGGAAGATGTATCGCAGAAATAGCGATCAGAATCATCATCATCATGTACCGTCCTGGTAAGCGTGGACGGTCATGTTTCGCCATCTTACACGACAACCAGAGTCGGGGATCAGCTATGTAGTCTTGTCTCGACCATTTCATATGGTCAAGCCACCCATATGTTTACTTCTCTGCCTTTCCCTTGTTCTTTTCCCCTCACTCTTGCCAGTTGTCACCAAGTTCTGTAGTTTATCAGAATATATCAGTATAGGGCCAGCGAAAGCTGTATTTTGTAGAATGAATATAGATCTTTGCAATACATCCCTATCATTAGAGGTTAGATAATATAACCATTGCATGCTACGTAGAACATACAGCTTTTAATCTGGAATCATTAGTAAACTAGGGAAACATACTTTAGCTGCTGTGAGTTGTTTGTTAATATCAAGTCTCACCGTGTCCTGATGTAGCTTTCCCATGAATCCACATTTAGCAGAGAGAGGAGACAATAGCTATTTTCTGTCATGTACATGTATATGACTTTCTAAGAGAAGGTAATTGGCTATTTCATAAGGGCGAGAGCAATGTCTACAAAGAGACGAGTGCGGTGAATGTATACAGTTTAAACTGTAATTGACACTGAGTGACGCTATTTCGTAGCTCGAAAAACAAACACTGATTTCTTCTGCCAAGGTTATCGATATTGTCATTGGATTTTGGTTAATGATTTTCGAGCAGCAAATGTCATCTGTTTTTCATAATCTATCAGTTAGTTTACATTTTGTCTTTTTGTATTTTCTGATAGTTCGTTGTTTTGCGACACATGTTTTCACACACACACACACACACACACACACACACACACACACACACACACACACACACACACACACATACACACACACAAACGGTCTACATTTAAAAAGTATATTTTGCTCTTATTTCACGGGTCGTTGCGACCTATAGTTTCGTAAAAGATTATAATTTAATTAAGTCTTTTCACATTAATTTTATAACAGGATATGCCAATATTGCTTTTTCTATTTATTAATTTTTACGAGCTTCTGCGTTTCGATTTATGTTTAGTGTTATGTTGACATCATGGTTTATCCACTGTCTCACGGATTTTGCAGAATTGAACGTAAGCAAAGTTAGGGACTTTTTAAAGTCTAAAGGCATGCTTTTTATATGGGTTTGGTCCCATATGTGTAAGATCAATGGCCATTCTATGGACAATGTGCTAAATACCATGCCAGTCTCTTTTATGACTCATAACATTTCCTGCCATCCATATTAGGCTTGGGAGTCCAGTTAAATTTTTTTTTTTTAAACTAGCGTACAGCACCCTTGGTGATTCAAACACAAAACTATAAATGGGCACGCAGGTGTGATAGCATTTACGTTACCAGTTATCTGAAGACTGTCATACAAAAGCGGTTTAGCACTATGGCCATCATGCAATTTCACATGCCTTATTTCTCATTACTAATAGATGTCCGCTCTTCGTCTTAATCGAGATTTAAACTAGTGTCTAGACAAACTAGATACATGTATTCTAACCTGTCAACCATACGCCCCTCTTGACTCACTATGCCTGGGTTTACGAGGTAAATTCATAAAGGTCCAAAAACTGTCTATCACGATGTTCTTTATGATACTGTTCGATGTTCTTGATGATCTCTGCGTGATAGTGGTCGTTGTCTAGGTAATGACACTGGTGTCTTGCAAGATAAGGTATCATTCACCCCCGCAGTGCACATTCACCAGTCATTAAACAAGATTCAGTTGGCGCACATAATCCTTTATTACAGAAATAACACAGACTCACGAAACATATTTATATATCCAGAAAACAATATATATAATCCACAGAATATCCTCCTCCTAATTCAACACGCACACATTACTGCCGTCTCAATCCAACTTCATATCAAATCCACAAGACATTTAATCCAGCTACTATCCACGGCTGGATCTCCCACAATACGACCCACCCACTGGGTCGGAGCCACTGCTCAACTATGCAACCCACTCTGGGTTTAGGCCCTCACTCACTATAGAACCCACTCTGGTTCAAGCCTGTCTTCACAACTAGGAGAACAACACAACACGGAGATCTCTAACTCCGCTTCTCCTTAGAATACCGACCAGTTCGGCATCTACACATCAACTGTCCTGAAGTCCTTTGACTTCACACAAAACTAAACTGTCCTTCCCCCATCCCCCTGGGGTTCCACACTCACCCTTCCCATTATTTCTCAGGACTGGCTGTTTTCTCATAGCCAGGTCAGTCACTTTACTGTCTCCCACTTTCATCTCCATTCTTTCTCATGCCCGGTCACTCAACTCAATGTCAATGATCCAGGCTTATGTCATCACCCCCCTCTTAAAAGAAAGCTTCGTTTTCAAATATTGGGAGACTAAAACTTACTAAACATGTGACCCAGACATATTGCCTGGGTAGCCCTAAGTATGGCTGCACCTTACTCTAGCTACCACACTACATAATACATCAAATGCTCATAGTACACTCCCTATATTCATCACACATAAATACAAACAATCTTTCTATCTTGTGTATCCAATGCATGAACTAATACATCACATAATAATAATACATCATAGGAAAGCATTATACTTATGTACCCACAGGTCTCTTACTACTTCACGACCCCACAATACTATTTGTGTACCGACCCTATATCAGGTGGTTCTGTTCTTGCATTAACCCTCCTCTGATTCCTGTCGATGCTGTGTCTACCTTTCATGTACCCATGACTCATGGTACCTCTACAGTTACAACATCTGTTTGCTATCCCTAGCCCTGGGTCAGTAATGTCGCGAACACTCTTTTGACCTGACTCAACTTTCCTATCTGCATATTGCACCAGTTACACTTGAGTCTCTGTTTAGTCTGAACTCTTTATTCAATCTTGGCCCATATACCTGGCACCTTGCTTTCTGCTGCATACGCCTTATGCCTATGTGCCCTGCACATGCACTATCCTGAGCTGTTCTAGTATATCGGTCTCTATGTGCTAAAGGTACTGCTCCTTGCCCACGTGCAGTTCCACTATCTGAAAAACGGCGAGTGAGAACATTGTTCTTCCTCTCGAAGCACCATCTACCTTTCTTTGACTGCCTATGTTCTACTCTCCTACACCCTTGGGAACATTTGTTCAGAGTAGTATCTTGTCTCTGGGATTCCACTAGCACTATATTTGGGATCCATTCTCATCTGCTCAGCTGTACTATCCTTGTCCTGAGTTCCTGTGTCTACTTCAAGTGCCTCTTCTACCTCAGCTATACTCTCTAATTTAGGTTCTCTTGTGGTAGCTACCTCATTACTGCTTACACTATATTTTCGGTCCCAATAAACTACTTCCTCTTCTGTACAATCTTTAACTCCTATAACATTTCCTATGATCAAATCAGCCACTGGTGAGTCCAAAACACACGCTGTCACTCTTCCAGTGATATATGGTGTTTTTACTGTTATTATGGCTAATGGGTAGAACTCTACTGTGCCGTTGAATGTTATGCATCTAATCTTTTTCCCTGTATAATCCGAGGGATCTATTAAACTTCTCCTCACTCCGATAGACGTACATCCGGAATCCCTAATTGTTAACGCTGGTCTATCATTGACAAATCCCTGATGCAGCTTCAGACTTCCTCCTTCATGCACTGCTGATCCTGCTTTCACTGTATGACCACATATTAGGACTGGCTGACTGTCTTTTTCAAAAAGAGGTTTGCACCCACTACAATCTCCATTGTTCAGCGTCTCAATTACTTGCGCTGCATTTGAGTGCTCTGTTTCTCTCATCCTACATTGATGGCTGATATGCCCCTTCTTTCCACATTTGAAACAGATGATCTCCCTTTTACTGTGTTACGTTGGTCCATCTGATGGTTGCTGCACGTCACACTCTGCTGCCTTGTGTCTCCAGCTCCCACAATTCCAACATCCGGCATAATTTGGACGTCTCTGGAAGTTCCCTCTTCTATATGGGTACCGTCCTACTCTACCAACATTGTTTCCTCGGAAACCATTATCTTGAAGTTCTTGCTGCTCACCTTTCTGTGCTGAATCCACACTTTTCGCCCTTGGTCTGATGACTGGACTTCTGGTCCTGTTTAGTGTACGCTGCACAGACTATTTCCTCACTCAATTAGTTTACCAATAGATACGTTAGGATGTGCAGTCATGTAGTTTTGCCCTAACTGTGACATTGTGTCTATGTCCTTTGGCTTACGTTCCTCAAAGAACGCCACTAAATTAGTAATTGCATGAAGATACTACCTTTGTCTCTTAACATTAAATCTACTAATTTATTAAAATCTTTCCCTACTTCTGCGAGCTCCATCCATTTGTTAAATGTATTCTTTACAGTGTTAACAAAGTCTGTGAAATCTTGATTTGTCTCTGGCACTAACTGTCTAAACTTTGTTCTATATCCATGTTCAGTTAGTTGGAACTTTGTCAGCAAACGTTGACGTAAGATAGTGTAGTTGTTTCTTTCTTCTACAGGTAAATTGAACATGGTGTCTAGTGCCTTACCCGTAAGAAACTCGCCAAGTCGCATCGCATACTCCTTCTCTGGAATACCTAACGCTTTGGCTGATGCCTCGAACCTGGCCAAATAATTTTCAAGTTGGTCCCGGTCTGTAAAATATGGCAGTTTTAATCTCTGTGACGACTGCGACGGTCTTCTGCTTTCCTCACTTTGACCCTTCGCAGATAGTTCTAGTTTTCTTAACTCGATTTCAGTTTGCATCTGACACTTGATCTTCTCTTTCTCAATTTCCATTTAAGCTAACTTTACTTCCTGTAGACGTTTGTTTTCCATTTCAGCTAGTTTTACTTGCGTCTCTTTCTCTTCCTGTAGACGTTTGTTTTCCATTTCAGCTAGTTTTACTTCCTGTAGACGTTTGTTTTCCATTTCAGCTAGTTTTACTTGTGTCTCTTCCTGTAGACGCTTAGCTTCAGCTACCTTTTCTTCCTGTAGGCGTTTTGCCTCGCGTTCATTATGCCTATCCTCTCTTTCAATCTGTTTTTGTTCTTTTGCTTCTGCATACTCCTGTAACTCTTTACCTTTCAGGCCTATTCGTTCACCTGCTTCAATATAGTCCATTAAAGTAGGCATCTTGTACTTGTGGACAGGTTGCTGTCTGTCAGCGAACTATAAATATGACGACTCTGCTGTTAGTATTTGTGTCACTTCCCTAAGTACACCACAACTCCCTGTGTACGTAAATTCGTAGTGCCAAAAATATCACTCTGTACTCACCCAGTCACTCTATAAGCACTAGGTAGTGAGGGGGGAATATTAACTATACTCCCTCGTATATATATATATATATATATATATATATATATATATATATATATATATATATATATATATATATATATATATATATATATATATCAAATAACTGTAGAACAATTCCTGGAAATAGTTTTAAACATACATATAAATACACAAATGAATGATCCACACAAAGTGCCAACTATTAGACGCTAGACGCATAGGCTGGTGAAACGCAGACGGATGATTACATAGAAATAAAACCCACTGACATAAACATGCCCATGAAAGACCATACCGTGCGCATAATATAAACTGACAGATTATCATCTAGATAGAAGCTGTATTAACATAAGAATTACAACAATACCATATATCCAAAGAAATCCAATATCATATGTAACAGTAAAGAGAAAACCGTAAAAAGAACAAATATAAAATGAATAATGTACATAGATCTGACGATAGACACTTGGACACCGTGTATAAAGTCGAGACGACCCAATGCTCAACCGCACAAAACAAACTGACTCGTCAGCTGCCTCTCAACAACATACAATATGTACCTAGACAATTTCACCTTTGCTTTGTCTCCCGCATTTCGAGAAACAATGCAAAAATATCCTACTTATTACGAACACTGGACCACATACAAATACTTGAGTAACGCACAACAACAATACTTAGGACGATGAGAACAACAGAAGCAAACAAGGGTTGCCGACACCAATGCGATGGTAGAATCTTACAAAAGTCCTTAGTTTGTTTTTAATAGTGTCCGAAAATCGCCTGGAAATGTCTGTCCGTTACTGTTTTGAAAAGATTACGACGTTAGATTCCCACAATGAATTAATGTTCTGATGCGTTGTCACTTTTTGTTGACGTGGTGACACGATTTTCGACTGTCGTAAAAGTTTAAGATGATGGTAATTATCCCAACGCCTTGTGTCTTCACAGTCCGTAACGTTTTGGTAACCCTCCCTGTAGAGTTGGCCTGTGGTTGTATAATGTATGTGAACGCTCTTGTTTTGCCAGAAATATAGGGTTTTCGTTGCGTTTTGGGGAGCCGAAAATACCTTTAAAATCAATGAATGTTTATCTGCGTAGTCACTGTCGCTTTGAAGTGATGGTATGGTTTCACTGTTGCTGACCAGGTTAAATCAACGAATGGCAGAAAATGATCACGCGCTTTAAATCCGTTTGCAAGTCTTTTTTGGTGAATAAATGCGCTTATACTTGCGAAGACGGCACCTGAATGACTGTTGTGGATTGTTTCCCGATGATGACACACACACAAAGACGTTAAACGTAAATCCTAGTTTCCGTACAAAAACAACGTGTTATTCTCAGTGGAAATTTTTCCGTCAAATTCCCTGGTTCTCGGCCTTGACGCACAAGGTCATCTCAGTTAGTACCTCAGTGTACTACAATCTTCACTGACTGCGAACAAAGTAATGTCCGGAAATTTTCCGTTATCCACAACTACTTCGCTGTCCTCGTAAACAGCACTGACCCTCTCTCACCCCGGCCTTGATTCGGCTGTTTTTATCCTCCTGAATTCATCGTCCCCACACACCAGACGTGAATATGTTACGGGCAAAACACAATTTCCCCAATATTCTTGGTCAATTCGCCCCACCCTTCCTTTTCGTGCGGCCGAACTCTTGACCTGTCGCCGTACGACCACACAGTGCGCTGTCCTTCGCACACACACCTGTCAATATCTTTGAATTTTCAATCCTGTCCTGTCCTACACACACACTTGTCAGGATATCGCCGCGCCGACTTTTTGTGCTGTTTTGACTAGTGACTCCCCGTCACCTCACACTCTCCGTTGACCTATAAACACAGGCGCCTGTCTGCGTTAACGCGCGCTGGCAGTTTTTCTTCAATGTGGCGTCTTACACACACACGATTGATATTCTTACTCCTTTCTGGATTAATCCTGGTTTTTCCGTGCCCCGTCTGCTAGCCTGGGTCTTCACTTTGTCTGTCTGTGTTTATCTGGCGCACACAAAAAAGAGTTCGCATTAATTTCTTAAACAATAATATCCAACTTGTCACGGTTTGTTAGTTTGATGGAACGAAGTCACCAGATACTAACTCCTCTCTCAGCGAAGAGCCCACAGATAATTCACTGGGTTTCTTGAACGGACGAAGCCTCCAGATTATCACGATGTTCTTTATGATACTGTTCGATGTTCTTGATGATCTCTGCGTGATAGTGGTCGTTGTCTAGGTAACGATACTGGTGTCTTGCAAGATAAGGTATCACTCACCCCCGCAGTGCACATTCACCAGTCATTAAACAAGATTCAGTTGGCGCACATAATCCTTTATTACAGAAATAACACAGACTCACGAAACATATTTATATATCCAGAAAACAATATATATAATCCACAGAATATCCTCCTCCTAATTCAACACGCACACATTACTGCCGTCTCAATCCAACTTCATATCAAATCCACAAGACATTTAATCCAGCTACTATCCACGGCTGGATCTCCCACAATACGACCCACCCACTGGGTCGGAGCCACTGCTCAACTATGCAACCCACTCTGGGTTTAGGCCCTCACTCACTATAGAACCCACTCTGGTTCAGGCCTGTCTTCACAACTAGGAGAACAACACAACACGGAGATCTCTAACTCCGCTTCTCCTTAGAATACCGACCAGTTTGGCATCTACACATCAACTGTCCTGAAGTCCCTTGACTTCACACAAAACTAAACTGTCCTTCCCCCATCCCCTGGGGTCCACACTCACCCTTCCCATTATTTCTCAGGACTGGCTGTTTTCTCATAGCCAGGTCAGTCACTTTACTGTCTCCCACTTTCATCTCCATTCTTTCTCATGCCCGGTCACTCAACTCAATGTCAATGACCCAGGCTTATGTCACTGTCTTTATTTAATAAAAACAAACCCAGAGCATTTTTAAAAAATGTCATTATTTCCAATTGAGAAAGGTTACAGGCTGTAACTAGACACATAAACCAACAATCTTACAGCTGTTAGAAATGTTCCTGGAATCTATTATATATTTCAACCACAGTTTGGCGTTACTCATAATGACCTCAGTAACTTAGAAATTTCGCATATTTAATAAAGAATGAAAATTAGTGAGCTCGGCACATTCCCACAGGCGCCTCGTCCTTTATTCAGTAGCCAACACAAATTTCCCATGCTGGGGGTATCCCTCAATTGTTGCACTTAAGTTTAAAGGCGGATATGAAGGGTTGTCCATGATTATAGTGATACTGTTTTCTACCAGTGTCCATAACGTTCATTTTGGTCCAGGAAAAATGGCATCTGTTCTCTGAAACATGCACTGTACGAATACGTGAAGCTTTGTACAAGACACTGAGCTACGTGTTTCCTGGGAATTGATCTGGGAGGAAGGCGATGAGAAAATGCAATTGACACTCCTCTTCACCAAGGCCTAGAATATGCGAAAGCATAACATTTACCACTAACGGCAGTACGACCCTGGGAATACTTTCGCCTGTTTGTTAGTTCCCCCAGTCCGGGCAGTTTGCCTGTTCTGTAGGAATGTTCTTTGAACACCTCTTGCTTCACAGTGTACTAGTTAGTACAGTCTGATTCCTGCATGCATTAATGCTGGTTAAAACTACGTTGGGTAGAAAGAGTTGAAGTAACAATTGGCTGGGAAAGCTTAATGTGACGTATTCCGTCTGTTAAAACGCCAAACACGAAGAAATATTACCAACTTAGCCATTATGTGTGAACTGGGCTGAATTGTGACCTGATTATATACTCATATGCCTCTAAGCAGATGTACATTCCCAGACTTGCACATCCTGCTGGATTCTGAGCTTGGGGATCGGATTGAGAATTCTGCAATTCAGTGTCCGTAGAACGGGTACCTGGAAGCCGGGTCAAGAAAAAAGAGTCTACACCAATCTGACTACCATGAACGCTATCAGTAGTCAGGGCTGAGAAAAAGATCTCAATACTATAGACGCTACCAGTAGTCGGGGCTGAAACAAAAATCTCACTACAATAAGCGCTACCAGTAGTCAGGGCTGAGACAAACATCTCACTACTATAAAACCTATCATTAGTACGAGATGAGACAACAATTTAACTATTACATACGCTATCAGTAGTAGGAGCTGAGACAAAGATTTCACTACTAGAAACGCTACCAGTAGTCAGGGCTGAGACAAAAATTTCATTACTACAAACGCTACCAGTTGTCAGGGCTGAGACATAAATCTCACTGTTATAGGCGCTTCCAATAGTCAGGGCTGAGACAAATTCGCATTCATATACACTCTTCCAGTAGTCAAAGCTGAGACCAAACTCTCATTACTAAAAAAAATCGCTACCAGTAGCCCTGGCTGAGACAAAAATGCTCACTACTATAGACGCCTACCAGTAGTCAGGGCTGAGACAAAAATGCTTACTACTATAGACGCTACCAGTAGTCAGGGCTGAGACAAAAATGCTTACTACTATAGACGCTACCAGTAGTCAGGGCTGAGACAAAAATGCTTACTACTATAGACGCTACCAGTAGTCAGGGCTGAGACAAAAATGCTCACTACTATAGACGCTACCAGTAGTCAGGGCTGAGACAAAAATGCTCACTACTATAGACGCTACCAGTAGTCAGGGCTGAGACAAAAATGCTCACTACTATAGACGCTACCAGTAGTCAGGGCTGAGACAAAAATGCTCACTACTATAAACGCTACCAGTAGTCAGGGCTGAGATAAAAATGCTTACTACTATAGACGCTGCCAATAGTCAGGGCTGAGACAAAATACTCACGAGTATAAACGCTAACAGTATTCAAGGCTGAGACACAAATCTCACTACTATAAACGCTACTATTAGACACGTCTGAGGCAAATACCTCATTACTACAAGCGCTACAAGTAGTCAGGGCTGAGACAAAAAATCTCATTACTATAAAGGCTACCAGAAGTGAGGACTGAGATAAATATCTCACTACTACAAAAGCTACCAGTAGTCAGGACTGAGACACAACTAACTTTCTTTTCCATAAACGCTACCAGTATTCTGGGTTAAGACAGCAATCTCACTACTATAAATGCTAACAGTAGTCTGGACTGAGATAAAAATCTCACTATTACAAACGCTACACGTAGTCAGGACAGAGACAACAATATCACTACTACCAACGCTACCAGTAGTCAGGGCTGAGACACAGATCTTACTACTATAGACGCTACCAGTAGTCAAGGCTGAGACACAAATATCATTACCATAAAAGCTGCAAGTATTCAGGGCTGAGACAAAATTCTCACTCCTATAAATGTTACCAGTAGTTAGGGCTGAGAAAAAAAATCCCACTACTATAAACGCTATAAGTAGACAGGGCTGAGGCACCCTGAATGCAAATGCATCGGTCTTGCGTGTTACATTTCGGCTTTCTAACATATTCATGAGCTATCCAACCAACCAATACTACCAATCATTTAACCAACAATAACATCCAGACAATCAATCATCCATTCAATAAACCAACTATCTATTTAACCAGATAAACAACAAACCAACCAACAAATCTTGCAAACAACAAACCACATCATCCAATCAATCATTCCATCAACCAATCATTCTACCAACAAAGTATTCCACCAACCAACTAACAGATCAAGCAACTAATCAACTTGGCACACTGCTGTCTTGACAGTCGATAGTTTGTTACATTGTGCTTCAAAAAGCTTCATAACTGCAACCCATTGCGGCGGCGAATGTGACTGATAAGGCCAATGTTCGTCCTTATTTGATGCACGTGAACACATGGTCATTTTCACCACCATGCACCATCTTACGTCTTACACTCTCGGTGTGTGACTTAGCTGGAATAATTTTCCCCTTTGTCTTTACTCCATTTCTGATATTTGCCCTCCAAGCAACACGTTCAGCGGCGACTTGCTCCCAATGTGCATTATCAATGCCTGTATCAATCATGTCCCGCTTGCACACATCTTTGTTTCGTAGTAGAGGCCGACCGTGAGATCTCCTACACACTTGTAATTCACCAAAAAAGATGTTCTTTGGTATTCTACCATCATCCATCCTCCTAACGTGTCCTATGCATCTAAGTCTACGAAGACTGAACATGCAATATGCCCTCATACAACCTGATCTTTCCAATAGTTCAGTATTTGTGATTTTGTCATGCCACTTAATACCAAGCACGGCACATGAGAGCTGTTTAAACGTTTCTCTTGGTGTGAATAATTTGTCCAGGCTTCACTGCCATAAAGAAGAGTACAAACGACACAGACTTGATAGACAAGGACATTTGTTTTGGCAGTAAGCTTCCTGTTCTCCCAGACTCTTTTTCTTAACCTGTTCATTGTTTTTGCTGCCTTACTAATCCTGATGTTGATTTCCTGATCTAGGGATAATTTGCTCTTTACCTCTGATCCTAGATATGTAAACATGGTCTAACTATCTCTAGTTAAGCGTCGTCAATAAAGATTGGTGGTACCCCATCTGCACCTTGTGACATAATCTGTGTCTTCTTTTTGCTAATTGTTAAACCAAATTCAGAACAAGCATTGAAGAATGCAGATAGTAGACGTTGCTATTCTTCCTCAGAGTGGGTCATAATTGGAGCATCATCTGCAAAATGCAACTCTCCGATCAGTACCATCCGAATTTTGGTCTTGGCCTTCAATCTCTGAGCATTATATAGGCCGCCATCTGAGCGTGAGTAAATGTATATACCACCATCCTCATTACGAAAGGCATAGTTTCAGTAGATGTGAAAAGTATATTCCAAAGAGGGTGGGAGCTAGTAGCACAACCTTGCTTAAATCCACTCTTGATTTCGAACTCTCCTGAAGTTGTACCATCAAACTTGATATACCATCCATGCCAGTGTGAAACGATTCTACAATGGACAGAAGAGAGCGTGGGCAGCCAATCTTCTTTAGTGACTTGAGCAGACCCTCACGACTGACCAAATCAAATGCCTTTGTGAGGTCGATGAAGGCAATACACACAGCATATGGCCGGGCCCTTTTTTTTTTTCCTCTCCTCTCTCTCTTTCTCTCCTTTTCTCTCTCTCCCTCTTTCCCCTCTCTCTCTCTCTCTCCCCCAGCCAAACTTGCTTCACTGTGCCTAGCCACATCATGTGTATTACCAATGGTTTTATTGTACAGCCCCAATAAACAAAACATGGGCGATTTGATCCTTAAACGTTTATAAAAAATCAAAATTACTGACTTATTCATAGGAACATATGAGTGAACCCCCGTTTTGAGACCGATCTACTCCGCGCCCCTGTGGTAGTCACAGGCACTTTTCTTTCCTTTCTCCTCTTTTCTCCTCTTCTCCTCTCTCTCTCTCTCTCTTTCCTCTCTCTCTCTCTCTCTCCTCTCTCTTCTTTCCCTTCTCCTTCTCCTCTCCAAAAAATCTTGCTTCTCTGTGCCTAACCACATCATGTATATTACCAGTGGTTGGATCTTATACAACACTGATAATACAAACATTTGGCGATATGATCTTATAATACGTGGTTCATAGGAAACAGTAACAATACCCACCTCTCTCTCATTCTTTCCCACCACCTCTCTCTCTCTCTCTCTCTCTCTCTCTCTCTCTCTCTCTCTCTCTCTCTCTCTCTATTATATATTCTTTGCACATGCCAATATACACTAGCATTATGTCTGTTGAGCGGTGTATATGTATGTATGTGCGTTCACGCATATCAGTCCACCCAGACTTTAGGACTCGCCTCATAATAACATATATGAGTACATAATGGTGTTTTGGTTAGTACCACCATCATGCTTGCCCCCCCCCCCCCCATGCTTCGTTAGTACATCCACTGAGATTGCTCAGATACCCCTACCAGACTAGTTACCTTCCTGCCCTCCTCCCTCCGTCCCCTTCTTTCAATGTGCTCACTGAACCGTAACACCTATTACCAGGTATAAAAAGAATACATCGGAGATGTTGTCAGTTGCTTACAGATCTGAACTGTGAGGTGAGTATAAACATTTTTTTCAATTCTCATTTTCTCTTCATTACTTTCATTTTTTCATCCTTTTTGTTCTTCTCGTCCTGTCGTCACCTTCTGATGTTGTGACAGGAGATCTCCTTGACTGTATGTTGTGTTTGTGAATGTGTTTGTTTGCTGATGAAGGCTAATTGCCGCAACGTCCTGTATGTGTCTTAATTCTGTTATGTAAAGCCGCACTACTTTTAGTCATTTTATATTGTTTACACTTTCACAGCTTTACCGCAGTTCCACCAAATTTTATTCATAATAAACAAACTAACGATTCACCCAGCTAGCCATTCAACCAAACCAAGCAGCCAAACCAAATAACCATACTCATCGCAGCAACCAATCAACCAAGCAACCAATCAGACAAGCAACCACTCAACAAAGCAACCAATCAACATAGCAATCTATCAACCAAGCAACCATTCAACCCACCAATTAACCCACGAACCTGTCAATTGGTTTACACACCAAACCCTTTCTAAATAAACATATAGTTACTACCTTAAACAAAACAGCAGTTTGAGAAACACTAAATTCAGCACGTTAATATCAATGTTTGGATACAACACATACTGGAGTCATATGTAGTCGTAGACACACAGCGTTCGCTTCAACTGCCTTAGTATTATTTTGTCTCCTTATATTAGACACGGTCCTACTTATTTCTACCGAGTGAACAAGCGAACTACCTTTATTTTCAAAGGGTCACAACATGGGCAGGCAAGCCTGTCTTATACTTGGCCCTTTCAATCACTCATCTTTCGTATACCGATTATCTGTTGTGCATGTCACATTTACATAGGGGAAAAACATTGTGAAATAAATTGTGTGAACATAAACAATATACAGGGAGACCCCGGTTAACGTCGGGGTTACGTTCTTTGAAAACCCGACGTAAAGCGAAACACTATTCCCCATGGAATTAAATGAAATACACTGACTTATGTAATGTTTATTTTGATAGTTGTTGATATTTATTGGCTAAACAGAGATGGGTTGGAGGGCGAGTGGTAGAGTTATTGGGACGTTGAGGCATTAAAACCACGTCTCGCTCTAAAACTATCATCAGCACAACAAGTACTGCTCTCACCCGCTTTCTTAGCTAGATATTCATAGAGAGACTTTGCTTTCTCTTGTATAACCATCTTGCTCACAGGCATATTCCGTTGGTTCTGGTCTTCAATCCAAACGGCCAATGGTGCTTCCATATTCTCCATAAAAGTACTTCTGGTACGAGTGATCTTGGAAGCACTCAAAGTGCTTACGTTTTCAGCGCCCTCTTTGATTTTGTCAACACCTGCACGAATTGTACTCACCGTGGTTGGAGATAAACCATGGACTTTACGGATATTAACAGCCCGATCGCCAGCCTCAAAACGACACATCTAACATCACCTCAAGAGTGACACTTTTCCTGGTTCTCTTACAACCAGACACACTATCAACACTTACTGTGCGCTTTGAACTCATAATTATGCGTGATGACACGATACAATCCTTGAAAACGCACTGCACAAAATTGAAAAATGGCGACGTTAACGCAGCATAGCAACACAGATGACGACGTTATGACGTAACGTAGCAACTTAAAGTGAAGTTATGTCCCATTGCCACAACGACGTTATAGCGAACCGAAGTGACGTAAAGCGGGGCCTCCCCGTATATTATCACGTTATGAGACAGGCAGCCAGGCAGACACACATACGCACACATGTATAAATACATACAGACATACTTGCATACAAATCACCCACTCAATAACACACAAATACACTCTACCTCGCATACACATATGCTCACTCACGATCATAAACTCAACAACACAAATTTACTTATACATTCTCTCTCTCTCTCTCTCTCTCTCTCTCTCTCTCTCTCTCTCTCTCTCTCTCTCTCTCTCTCTCTCTCTCTCTCTCTCTCTCTCTCTCTCTCTCTCTCTCTCTCTCTCTCTCTCTCTCTCTCTCTCTCTCTCTCTCTCTCTCTCTCTCTCTCTCTCAAGTCAAGTGACGATCAACAAGGCAAGTGACAACTCTAGTCTAAATATAACCCTCTTTAAATATTGTTAATTGCGTGTCTCTAGTGCTTTAACATACACCATCTTCTAACAAGCTGCTGTTTCCAAGCAAAGCAGAACATTTGTTGTATCATTTCCCCCTCATATTCTGTTTTTTTTTTTAGTTCGTAGGATCTCTTCTAAACATTAGGCCTCTAATTATTTTTTTTTTCTTTCGAAAGTGCGCGCAGGGCTGGAGATTTCCATTATTTAAATATCTTTAACATGCAGATAAATCTGTTATAATTTATACATGTGAAATCGTTTCGATGATATCAAAGCCCACATAAGAGATTTATTAAACTGATGTGATTTCGGTCTCAGTTAATACACACATCTAAACGAGAGCACAGTTTCTCTTCGTTAACGTTTAATTTGCGAGTTTGCACGTTTTTTCTACTTGGTATGTCATTTCAGATACTGTACATACGCTCATATGCATTTAAAAAAAAGACACACATACGCACACACACACATGCATATATATATATATATATATATATATATATATATATATATATATATATATATATATATATATATATATATAAGTATTCTTCGCAGACACCGCATATGAAAGCTTTGTAAACGCTTCTCTTGGTGTGAGTAAGTTTATAAGGCTTCACTGCCATAAAGAAGATTACTAAGGAGACAGGCTTAATAGACAGGGTCTTTAACTCTCTAAAGCACACACACACACACACACACACACACACACACACACACACACACACACACACTCACACACACACACAGAGGTACGTTGCATAACCTTTACGGGACATTGCCGTCAACACCAATTTTTTTTTTGTTGCTGTTGTGATCTCTTGACAAGTTTACATTCAGTAGTTTGCCATTGCTTTCTGAACGCCCGGCACCAATACCATTGCGTAAAATACCAGCGCAACCCGGTCTGCTGTCAAATCGCGCACAGCTATGTTTCGAATGCGGGTATACGGGATCACGAACCGCGACGTAACTCCTTGGCCACCACCATAGATAGATAGAAAGATTGATAGATAGATAGATAGATAGATAGATAGATAGATAGATAGATAGATAGATAGATAGATAGATAGATAGATAGATAGATAGATAGATAGATGGATGGATGGATGGATGGATGGGTGGATGGGTGGGTGGGTGGATGGATGGATGGATAGATGTATGGATGGATGGATGGATGGATGGATGGATGGATGGATGGATAGATAGATAGATAGATAGATAGATAGATAGATAGATAGATAGATAGATAGATAGATAGATAGATAGATAGATAGATTTATGTACGAGATATGCCATGTAATTAAAGCATTTAAGATGCTTCCTTAGCATTTTAGCCGGCTTGTTTCTTACTTGTTTTTGTTCTCTGATCCTGCCATTAAAAGCACACAAAACGGTATCTATTCTTATGCATTCTTAATGTGCTCGGTAATTATCTCCATCTTCTCTTTGTGTATTTCATTAGCCTGCAAATGCCAATATATGTTGTTATTTCTATATGTTTCGCTTTCTCTCACATCTCTGCTGAAATGCAGTGATTTTTATTTTTCAGTTGTGTTTGCGACTCATATTTCTGCAGTGGGTTTAAATGACTGTGTGGGCACGGGAGAATAATTATATTAGTCTTAGTGACTGATGAGAGAATGTTGCAGAATAATTTATGTCTTTCTGTGAGTGCGTGTGAGTGAGAGTGTCGTCTGTCTGTCTATCTGTCTGCCTGCCTGCCTGCATGGATGGATGGATGGATGCATGTATGCATATATGTAAGCGGTAATTTCTGGAGACAGTTTCCTGGTATAATTCTGTAATGTGATGGGATCATCACATGTTGAAGGCCTGAATGCACAGGAGAATTGTTGACCACTCTTTCCCTTCGCTTAGCAGGCGAAGACACCCACGTGAACTACTGCTCTTTATCAGCAACCTCCCTATCAACTTCGCTAACACGTCGGCTGCAGTTTATTTACCATTTTATTACTCTGTGTCGAACAATGGCATGCTGTCGGAAAAACTGACTGCTCATTCCTCTCTGTAAGAGGATTTATGAACGTGTAATTATACTTCTGTGTTTTGTAACGCTGTCATCTTGGTGAAAGAATATGTGTACTTGGTGATTCTCTTCATTATGTGTATGCCATGGCGTGTGTCAGCTGTCACGGTGTAGTCCACATATTGAACATGATTTGTATGCTTGATGTTTACAACTGTACTGTGTATTAAGGACATCAGAAGGCGTGTTTTCTAGGAAACCATCATGATTTTCTCGATGACATTTTAGTTACTGCGCTTGCCTGCCAGAATTATGACCAAGGTTCAATTCCCGGAAGAGACAGAATGAGTGTTTGTTTGCTCAGAACGAATGTGGGGTGGATTCTGCCTGATACAAATGGGTACCAAGCAATTTCCAGAATGTTCTGTGGATTTACTGGGAAAGAAAAGCGACAAGGAAGATAACTGACAACCACAACCACTATGTAGTGTACTCAAGCTTCACACGGCATCTGCAGTATCTTTATGGGACTACCGTTACCTTCATCAAATTATTATGTATTTCTTGCTTTTAATGATAACCGATTTCTTGCTTCACCCCCTCTCTCCCTCCACCAAACCCTCCCACAATCGCCTCTCACAACCCCTACAATAGCTGCTCTACAATAGTTTGCGACTACATTCAGACATTGCGCTTACATTTTTTCATCTGCGTATTAGAATATTTTACCTTATGGCCTCAGATGTTATCTCTTTCTTCATGTTTGTTTATAGATTGAAACTATTCATAATGACAACATTTCTCATTCTGAAATTCACAACGATACATTCTCTTAGGGGATGTAAACACAGAAGTCGCAAACAATAGGATCCACAGTTTATTATCTGGCATATGTCGCTGCATGTTGTCATTGTCATACTTCAGAAAACTGCCAAACATATGGGTTATGCCCACATGTGATTGCAGTAGCGATAACAAAAGCTCCACAT
>JACEFZ010025343.1:30000-82500 GCA_014155875.1 Cepaea nemoralis
ATACACACACACACACACACACACACACACACACACACACACACATATATATATATATTATATATATATATATATATATATATATATATATATATATATATAATTTTTCTTGTCATTCTCTTTATTTTCATTGACGTTGAAATCGTATTTTCCCTCTGATGTGGATGTGGTCACTGTAACAGAATTGCAGTTTTAATTCTTTTTTCTTTCGATGTTTGATCTCTTTTAGTGCACTGGATTGATTTGTGACTGTTATGTGCGAGCTTTTAAGAGCTTTCCCTCTTAACAGTGCCCTTCGCCAAGAGGCTAACCAAGCCCGACTTGTGAGGTGTTTGTAATTTGAACCCGCTACCTCGACATTAGCACACCGGCAGTTTAAAACGAGTGCTCTTATCCATTCAGTCATGCTAATCTCCGCAGTATTCATGTTAGATATAGTAATACGTTTTCATATCGCATTGACACTGGCAGTAATCTTGTTGTTAGTACACCCCCAGCCATGACTTGTGTTATGTCCACGCACACCTTACTCGTTGTGTTCCCGGGATCCCTAAGAGGAAGCAACAAATAGTGACACTACACATCTCTTGTTCATGACGTAAATACGACTAAAGAGGGTTGGGTGGTCTGATACTGGCTACATCACACACAAGAAACAATCAGCAATCATTTAACTAATCATAACTGGCCTACAAGAGGTTTAGCATGCGCGGCTTTGGGCCTGTTTCACTGGGCTTTTAAAGACATAAGAAGACGAGCGCCTAAGTTATTGAGCAAACTGTTTTTTTCTGCCTATCCTGTTAACTGCATCCTCGGTGTTTGGTTTCTTGTATTCTCAAAGTCTTTATTTCTCTCATATCCTATTAACATTGCTTGGAAATCGCCTGCTAAAAAGTTGTCCAAATATTCTTTTACGGTGAATTTCAAAAGAGTATACGCTACCGAAGTACACAAAAAGCGCTTTGAAGGCACGATTATACTTCATTCACTTATTTTAACGTAGGCTCTCACACGTGGGGAAATGTTGATGACGACACGTGCAGTCTCTATCTTCGTTAGGGCGAAGCGACATGTTTGCCATCCGGAAAGTAGCTGCGCCATAACACGGTCGGACTAGGAATGTTCACATATCTTCCTTACAAATCATACGGGCTTTCCACGCTCAAGATGTTGAAAATATGTTCAATAGCGTATTGCACGAATTAATAACTCACAGTGCTAAATAAGAGAGGTCTTCATTACTAGCAGTGGACGAACAGCGAAACCAGCCAATTATGCTTCTTGTGTTGCTATTGCTGGTAAAATTGGATCTAGAACATCAAGGACCAGGGCCGTGCGGTAGATTTTCTCAGTATGATGCAAATCTTCGAAATGCCTCCCCTTAATGATGCAAGTCTTGGAAATGCCACCCCTCCTTCGCTGCTTATGCCGCCCCTGATTGTGCCGCCTGATGCGTCCACCTCTCTGCATAATAGCACGGCACGGCCCCGTCAAGGACCAAGATCTGTTGAGCTGCATGAGCACATACGCCAGCTGGCAGAGCACATACTGATGCGATAATGTTGCGATTTGTGAGGGAAGAAAAGAAGAGGGAAAACGAATCTTGGCGAAGGGGTTAAGGACGCTGTTCGTAATCCCGTATAACCACGTACGAAACACAACTGCGCGAGATTCGGCAGCGGATCATGTCATATTGGTTTCTTACGGAAAGGAATGTGAGCCGGTCGTACAGAAAGCAATGAAAACTGCTGAACGTATAACTTGCCAGGACATCAACAGCAGCTGAAAATTATGGTGTTGACTGCAATGTATGTAAATGGGATATGATAAAAAAAAATAGCGGTGGCAAACATATAAGGAAAACCCCAACACTTGAACATTTCACATTCCAAAGCCAGTAAGTACACTATCGTTTTTATGGTTATCTACCACTTTACTTAAGTAAACTAGTAGAGTTTCCTTGCAAATTCTTTAAACAGGCACGGTAAAAAGTACATACTCAGCTAACAGGAGAATTACAGAGACAGGTTAACTAAGCAAACGTTAGTCATTAGCCATTAGTCATTAGTCGCGGTTCCAACATCACAGCGAAGGGTCGTCCCCAGTGCCAGTGCATTTCCAATGCCGGTGAATATCACATACAATTTCCCCCACTACCTCATGTGAAACTTGGAAAAGACAGGAGTCTCGACAAACAACGGCCCGCTCAGGCACACTGTGCAAAATGTCACCGCCAGAATGTCACCAAAAAAGTCCTCTACGAAAACAAAACAGTTCACCCCAACCAGTCACTTTCCCAAACAGATTTTCACCCACAAAGCCTTGACTTTTCTAGATATTGCCTTTCCGTTTCTAGATGTTTTCTAGCTACCACGTCATTTTGCCTCCGAAATATAGATCATGCAACAAATCAACCCCGAACAGATGCAAACCTTCTTTCTTCTAAGCAAACGTTAATGTAAGAGACAACTGCACTCAAAGTCTCTGAGTGTAATGTGTGTGTGTGTCTGTGTGTGAGTGTGTGTCCGTGTGTGTGTGCGTGCGTATATATATATATATATATATATATATATATATATATATATATATATATATATATATATATATATATATATATATATATATATACATACATATATATATATGACAACTTTAAAAAAAATATATATTCTGAAAAAAGAAAAGAACAAGTGTATCATTTTTCGATGTAGTCACCACTGCGTTCATTGCAAGTCCTCCAGCGCCGATAAAGTGCTTGAATTCCTGAAGAAAATATAATCTCTGGGGTCGCTACACGGTGTGCCTGACCCGGTGGTGAACAGTCTGTCACAGAAGTCACGCCATTTTCAATCTTCCTACTCCACTCATACACTTGCTGGATTGACAGGCATACATCGCCTTACTGCACTTTCATTCGCCGATGGATTCATATAGCTTTAACCCCATCACTGATTTTTTTTTGAAAACGGTAATAACAGAACGCTGCACCTCCTTGGTGCATGTGAAAAGTGGTTCGGCCACCTTATAATATGTCTTATGAAGACACCGTGTCGTCTTCACCGTGATGTCACGTGCTTAACGCTCTTGGCATCTTTAAGAACTACATTGATAGGTTACTAGTAATTTATATCACACTTCTAAGGTTTTCATGTGGAGCATCCACACACACACACACACACACACACACACACACACACACACACACACACACACACACACACACATATATATATATATATACATAGATTACAGTAGTCGATAATACATGCTTTCTGTTAGGACCGAATGTTGCGCATCGCCTACCAAACCCGACACCCCACATTGTGCCAACTGCAGCGGAAGAGCAGCGCAATTGACAAAGCAAAAGTCGTATCCTGGTGCGAGAAAATACAACCCAAAGAGTATATGTCAAGACAGGAAAGACCAGGCCTAAACAGTGTATGGCAGCTGGTCTAGGTTCAACCCTCCGACAAGAGGACAGCTAGAGCATTGATTTGCTTCTCTGGCGGTCTCTACAATTTGTCTTGTTCCAGATGTATGTGTGCTAATTTTCCTCTGGAGTAAACTAGGCAGGCCGAGAGAGGGATCATGATGCATGGACAATACATGGTTTCTACAATGCAGCCCAGTAGTTGTGCTATGCAGAAGTGAATTATGACCTCTTTTCATTTAAGCACAATGTTACGAACTTTTTTCTGTCGAGACGGCAAGATATCAGTAAGAATATATATATATATATATATATATATATATATATATATATATATATATATATATATATATATATATATATATATATATATATATATATATATATATATATATATATATATAACATCATAACGCTGTACAAGAACAAGGCAGATCGGAGCGACTGTAACAACTATAGGGGTATCTCACTTCTGTGCATTGTTGGGAAAGTATTTGCCAGAATTGTCCTGCACAGACTTCAAGTCCTGGGAGATCAAGTCTACCCCGAATCACAGTGCGGCTTCCGTCAGAACCGGTCTACCATTGATATGATATTCTCATTGCGACAGATGCAAGAAAAATGCAGGGAACAAAATCAGCCACTGTTTATTGCCTTCATCGACCTCACAAAGGCATTCGAATTGGTGAGTCGTGAGGGTCTGTTCAAAGCACTAAAGAAGATTGGCTGCCCACCAACTCTTCTGTCCATTGTGGAATCGTTCCACACAGGCATGAAGGGTATAATCAAGTTTGATGGCTCAACTTCAGAAGAGTTTGAAATCAAGAGTGGAGTTAAGCAAGGTTGTGTACTAACCCCCACCCTCTTTGGGATATACTTTTCACTACTACTGAAATATGCCTTTCGTGATCAGGATGATGGTATATACATTCACTCACGCTCAGATGGTGGCCTCTATAATGCTCAGAGATTGAAGGCCAAGACTAAAATTAGCAGGGTACTAATCAGAGAGTTGCTTTTTGCGGATGATGCTGCGATTACGACTCACTCTGAGGAAGAATTACAACATCTACTATCTGCATTCTCCAATGCTTGTTCTGAATTTGGTTTAACAATTAACAAAATGAAGACACAGATTATGTCGCAAGGCGAAATCAATAAGTACGTCACAAATCGCTGTAGAAAAATAACTAGATATGATAACAACTTGAAACTAGTTTATTCTTATACATACATTTGTCCCTTTATTTCTGAACATAATTTCAACAACATCGATGCATTTATCTCATCGTTTTATCAGTCCTCTCAAACCGGCAGCTTAGACTTGCGTGCTCTATTCTCTAAACCACATATTTACTTCACATTCATCTTCGGCGTCATTCGCGAAATGTATCCCGCCAAGGTGGGTTTTCAGTGGAACAAAAGGTGAAAATCGCTAGGGGCTAAGTCAGGGCTGTAAGGTGGACTCGCCTGTTATCTCTGATCATCTCCGCCACCCGCTGCACGGATACTTCTGTTGCAATCTCAACTGGACGACCAGATCGGATTTAACCAACAACCAGCATCCTTGAGAAAATATTTCTACCAAGCTATGCACCGCTTTACGGGACAAACATTTGTCAGCATAAACAGGAAGCATTTCCTTAAGAATGTCCTTTGCAGGCAGTCCTTTTACCCACAAAGAAAACGCAAAAGCACATTTATCTTCGGTAGTACACTCCGTAAGTACAGTTGCCATTTTGTTTATGCACTGCGCATGCGCATTAGACACTAAGCGCCACCGGTCGAACGGAAATATAAAGTTCGATGTTGCTGTCACCTAATGACACCTGTAGAAATCACCAACTACATTTACCTGCCATCCCACAGAACTGTGTGACTTACTTATTGACTCGCCCGCGTGTTTATATATATATATATATATATATATATATATATATATATATATATATATATATATATATATATATATATACACACACAGACACACACACTAGACGACCCGGCCCGGCTTCACCAAGTCCCTGGCGGGGAGCATCGCATTTAATTCATATTCGGCCCCTGCTCCCGTTCCCGTTCCCAAAGCGGGGAGCATCTCATTTAATTCATATTCGGCCCCTGCTTTCGTTCCCGTTCCCAAAGCGGGGAGCATCTGATTTAATTCATATTCGGCCCCTGCAGGACGGCTGTTATCCAGTTCACCAACCTGGGATTGACCCCCTTCTCCATCAGTGCGGTCATCAAAATATCATATCGAACTCTATTGCACGCATCCTCGAGATCATGCGCTGCCGCCATCGTTTCTTGTCTACTCTGGAACCCAGCATAAACATCAAAGGCAAAAGTGGCTGCATTTGACCAGGTATCTTTTCCTGGCCTGTAGCTTGACAATGAATGAATGAATGAATGAATGAATGAATGAATGAATGAATGAATGAATGAATGAATGTGCGTGATTACAATGCTAACGTTCTGTTTCATAAACAGAAATCACTAATCGCAGACTAAGACAATGTTTTTCGGACTGCTATGAAATGTAAAGTCTGTATCATTAATGAAGATAGCGGGTACTTGAATGAGATAAGCATGCAATCAAATAGCAAAGGATAATGACAGAATGCAGCAGGCTTTAGAAGAATACCAAGATACAATAGTGATTAATAGACGTGAGTAGATCAATAGGAAAGAACGGACAACTAATGAGAATACAGGTAATGCATTTAGAGTAATATAGGAGACATGTGCTTCGACAGGTACTGCCCTCATATATACTCTACTACGAAACAAAGATGTGTGTAAGCGGGACATGACTGACAGAGGCATTGCTAATGCACATTGGGAGCAAGTCGCCACTGAACGTTTTGCATGGAGGACAAATATAAAAAATCGAATAAAGACACAGGAGAAAATGATTGCAGATAAGTCACACACCCAGCATGTGAGACGTAAGATGATGCATGATGGTGGAAATGACCATGCGTTCACATGCATCCACTGTGGACGAAAATTTTCAGCGCGAACTAGTCTTATCAGTCACAGACGTTACCGCAATGGGTTGTAGTTATTATACCTAATTGATGCACAATGTAACAAACTTTCGTCTGATAAGACGGCAAGGTACCACAGAATATATATATATATATATATATATATATATATATATATATATATATATATATATATATATATATATATATATATATATATATATATGAATAATTCATTGGCACCTTGCCGTCTTTACAGACGATAGTGTGTGCTCAAAAAGGCATAATAACTTTTACCCATAGCAGTAGTGATTGTGACTGATAAGGCCAATTCGCGCTGTAAATGTTCGTTCACAGTGGGTGCATGTGAACACATGGTCATATTCACCATCATGCACCACCTTACGTCTCACACGCTCGATGTGTCACTTATCTGCAATAATTTACTCCTATGTCTTTTTTCCATTTCTGATGTTTGCCCTCCATGCAACACGTTCAGCGGCGACTTGCTCCCAGTGTGCATTATCAATGCCTGTATCAATCATGTCCCGCTTACACACATCCTTGTATCGTAGTAGAGGCCGACTCTGAGATCTCGTACCCATCGGTAATTCACCAAAAAAGATGTCCTTTGTTATTCTACCATCATCCATCTTCCTAAGATGTCCTATCCATCTAAGTCTACGAAGACTGAACATGGAATAAACCGTCACACAACCTGATCTTTCCAATAATTCAGTATTTGTGATTTTGTCTTGCCACTTAATACCAAGTATTCTTCGCAGACAACGCATACAAAAGCTGTTTAAACGTTTCTCTTGGTGTGAGTAAGTTGTCCAGGTTTCACTGCCATAAAGAAGAGTATTAAGGACACAGGCTTGATAGACAAGGACTTTTGTTTTGGCAGTAAGCTTCCTGTTCTCCGAGACTCTTTTTCTTAACCTATTCATTGTTGTTGCTGCCTTACCAATCCGGATGTTAATTTCCTGATCTAGGGATAATTTACTATTTCCTACTGATACTTGATATGTAAAATGGTCTACCATCTCTAGTTCGGCGTCGTCAATAAAGATTGATGGTACTCCATGTGCACCTTGTGACATAATCTGTGTCTTCTTTTTGCTAATTGTTAAACCAAATTCAGAACAAGCATTGGAGAATGCAGATAGTAGACATTGTAAGTCTTCCTCAGAGTGGGTCGTAACTGCAGCATCATCTGCAAAAAGCAATTCTCTGATCAGTATCTCTCCTAATTTTGGTCTTGGCCTTCAATCTCTGAGCCTTGTAGAGGCAACCATCTGAGCGTGAGTGAATGTATATACCACCATCCCTGATCACGAAAGGCATAATTCAGTAGAAGTGAAAAGTATATTCCAAAGAGGGTGGGAGCTAGTACCCAACCTTGCTTAACTCCACTCTTGATTTCAAACTCTTCAGAAGTTGCACCATCAGACTTGATTTATACCCTCCATGCCTGTGCGGAACGATTCCACAATGGACAGAAGAGTTGGTGGGCAGCCAACCAATCTTCTTTTAGTGCTTTGAACAAACCCTCACCGACTGACCAAATCAAATGCCTTTGTGAGGTCGATGAAGGCAATAAACAGTGGTTTTTATATCTATATATATATATATATATATATATATATATATATATATATATATATATTTCCCCCGCGTTTCCATCCTGTTTCAGGATATTGCGGTAACACCAGCATCTTTCAGGTGTATGTTGATTCCCAGGCTAGATTACGTTCATCAGCACGCCACGACTTTCTGAGCGACCGGCTGCATACTCTCACAAGTCACTGGCGCGACTCGAACCACTTCTAATTCTCGTGCGCTCACGTCGACCGCGAGAGTAATCGGGGTTAACGGAGAAAGCTGCTAACCCCTCGGCCAGGCAGCCGGCATATATATATATATATATATATATATATATATATATATATATATATATATATATATATATATATATATAATATATATATATATAAACAGTATAAACGTTATTAGTGATTAGATATAATCATTAAATAATGAGGGTACTAGATATAAGACTACGGCTTCCTATATGTCAGAAATCAAACTCGTCACGGTATGGAGAGCGGTGACGAGTGCAACAGGGACAATAATCTCACGCGCATCATTCTAAAATTGCCGGGTGATGGAACTTATCCAGAGGGCAGTGACGTAACTTGTGAACTTGTCCTTCATGCACTGACTTTGCGTGTGTGATTGTCCCGCGTGCACTGAAGTCGATTCATAATCGTCATCGTAGTAAGTTAATGTTGAAGAATTAGAAGGCACTTAAGGCATGTGCTATCGACAAAACGCTTTCAATTGTAAATTTATTGTGCAGGCTCCTGCAAGTTAATTACTAGATTTTATTAGAATATAATCAATTAAAAATGTAAAAAAAAAAAAAACAACAACAACAAAAACAATACAATTTAACAACTTTTGTAATCGTTCTTAAAAACTGGCTCATAAACAAACATACTGTCTTCGGAAATATATAGGCCGTGTTAAATGGCATGGTGATTTGGAATGAATACTGAGGGGTGACACGGTTCACGGAAGACGCGGTGTGGGTCGACCATTACAAATATGAATACAGAACAGTGAAAACACTTTGGACATAGATAAACACGGGGCCTGGGGAAATGGCAAGGGATCAAATGCCGTTTTGACCTCGCCATAATGAAAGTTACATTCAGCAACGGACTGATCCATGTTAATGATGATTAATACGTATAAAATTAGTCCTCATGTTACTCCAACAACCTATGTGCCAATGTGTTAATATAGTTACATTATTGCATGATTATTGTATTTACCGTAACGACTCTGGAATCCACACAATGCGATACAATTAATCGGTGGCAAACAATGTCCAGATTTGTTTGCGAAAGAAACGCGCCAAGGAAGAGAACTGACCACCCCACAACATATATCGTGGGCTACAATATATGTAGGCCTAACACTTCGCATCAAACGGCAGTATGTGCTAAAGGACAACCGTTACCTATTACACGGTGCTACGGAGTTAATGAGTTGGCCTGGGATCCTATTGTGAGACCTATCTAAGGAGATCGGACCCTTATAGAGCTATCCGCTTCCTACATAAAATTACTCTTGAAAAAAAGAGCGACCAAGTTCACTTCAACACGCCCCATCATGGTTGTATCCCCTATAGGCATTGTGTACAAGTTGCTTGTTAATGACATAGACCTAACGTATGGAAGAAACATTTCACAAGTCAGGCCATGCTACATGCTCTACTGAACCATGGTCTGAATTTATCTTAAAGTCCCTCACCACAAATGTGAAGTGGAAATACCGGGCTGGCACACCTCGCTAGTTTCTGGGCGTGAAGGGGGAGGAGAGCGCTGCCGCACTGTGGGGATGGTCCTTTGATACCAGATCCACAGACAGGTCACTACATCTGTCTCACTACTATCAATGCAGGCCTCCTTTAGGGCGAAATTTTGTGGCTGCGATGCTATTTGTTCAGGCACAGAGAAAAGGACAAAATAAAGTACACGAAGCAACTATACCAACGAATGAGTCCTTCTAAAGACACATCAGCTGAAAGCAGACGAGCTAGAAGCCTTCGGTGACAAACGGACTAGCAAGAAGAAACAGGTACAAAGGAAAACCCAACGGTCAAATCCCCAGCTGACGTTACAGGTATAAATTGCTGCATCGGAAAGTCAGCTAACACTTACACAGAGGGGGAAAAAAGAAACTAAATCCGCACCATGAACCACCTCAATTATAACCAAGGCTGTTAAGCTGGTTAAATGAGGCGGAAAGTTTTTTTTCTCTTCTATGTATCTGATCGGATCGGAAAGGTGCAATCAACCTGAACGTCATTGCACCTGAGTCAGCAATCACACAGTCGTCTTGTGGACTCCCTTCCAGCCAATTAACCAGAATCATTTGGCTGATCTAATAATATAACTGACCCACTTACTGATCATCTTGTTTTGTCTGGCGTTGCATACTTAAGATGGTCAATACTGTGTTTCAGTTATGTACTTACTGCTAGATCCACACTCTCTAACACCTACTCCCTGTATCCCAGCTGAAGATTCCAGTGCACCTAGTTAGTGTCAGCAACCACTCCAGAGCAATTTCCCACTCTCTAGTGTCGCCAACGGTGTTTACTCTCTAGCATGTATGCCATGCAATTACGGTTCTCCTTCGGTACAAGAAGGACAGATTGATCAGTCATAGAAAACAAAACGCATTCATGAACAAACAGGGTTCCATAATACTGACAAGAAATGATTAATTTCCATATACGAGGTTGTCATCTGCCTCCGACCTACATTTTCCCTTATTATATTCAACCACATTTTGATATTTTAAAGACGAAGAGAAATGTTAAGGCTGAATTCAACCACGCGTATAAGTGTTATTAATTATTTTGTGAAATGTTAGCATTAACCCGTATTTGCAAGTGACAACAACCAAATGCATTTACCTCCGTGCGGGATTTTCACTCCAAAAATAAACATTATTTCAGATTTAGATTTATGTCATAACTAATAGTCATCAATCTTCATTTGTGTCCACCATTAGTCATTTTCTGGCCATGCGCGTCGTCATTAACATTCTCTATTGAAACGATTCTACATATTACTTCATTGCACGCTGTTCTTTCTTTATTGTTTAAGCATATGTTTATCTCGTGTTCCAAAAGCTTCTACAAATATACTATTTAAAACACATAAAATCTTACCGTTGGTAAGTAGAGCAATATGGAGCATCACGTGACAGTAACACACATACAGGGCTCTGGTCCGCGCCAAGAGGCGCATTCGGCTGTGGTGCTAGCCTCACACGTCAAGGCAACAAAATACTCGCTTAGATAGGGTCGGTACGCTAGTTTGTAGGACTTATCTACCTACCTACCTACCTACCTACTTACCTACTAAGCTACCTTATCTGTATGTGTGTCTGTCTCTCGGTGATTCTCTATGCTGATATAATGTTTGTATATGCTAAGTTTATTTTTCAATTTCTGTAGCTAACTGTGTATTTGTCTTACTATGTACCTGACTATTATTTATATTATATTATATTGCTGGATACACTGGCATGACACGCACTGAGAAAACCTCACAAGAGTATGATTAAAAGGTCCTTTCTAAAGAACCCACATACCAAAATAAATTAGGGAGTCCTTAAACATTGAGAAGAGAAATTTGATTAATATCTGCATATCATGGAGCGAGATGTATGAGGCAGGAAACGACTGAACTGCATGGACCCGATGGTTGAAGCCCTGTTCTTCAACTGGAAATAAAGAACAGAAGAGAGAGGTAGAAAAATATATATCTGCATGTATGCGTATCTGAGTCTCTGTCTTCCTGTATACATTTCTCAAATCCTCCACCGCACATTTGTTATCTGTCAATGGCAAAACATACTTTCAATTACAGTATTCGAATATCCTTTATGGCACAAATGCTATAGCACATTTTATTTTGACTCTAAAATTGACTTTCAGCTTAAAACTGACTTGAAAAGAATAAATTATTAGTTTTCTTTGTTTAAAAAAAAAAAATCAAAGACCGCAGTTACAATAATTGATCATTACTGCTGTGGTTTTGGCAGAACCGCATTTCTTTTCTCTCTTACTTTTTTTTCTCAGTTATCAGGTAATGCAAGCATTTACGGTGCCTTTGATTGCCGAGACAGCATTACGAGATAAAGATATCTCTTTGAGCAATTTAACGAAAATTTCATGAACCTCTGTAGTAGTGTTTCTTGTATGTGTGAAAGTGTGTCTTTTTACGCTAAGGACTCAAAAGGAGCCATATCATCAAGGAAATTGAGTCTTTGATTGCGATAAACAAACATAATGATGCCATTTATCTCTCTCGTACCTTAATAACTGTACAACTGACGGTAATATTTCTCTAACGCGTATTGCGGGATTTGTGTGAATCAACGTTACCGTGCAGTAAGTAAACATATAAGCAAAGTAAGTAAGTAAGTAAGTAAGAAAGTCAGTCAGTCAGTCAGTCAGTCAGTCAGTCAGTCAGTCAGTTAGTAAGTAGGTAGGTAGGTAGGTAAGTTAGTCAGTCAGTCAGTCAGTCAGTCAGTCAGTCAGTCAGTCAGTAATTAAGTAAGTAAGTAAGTAAGTAAGTAATTAAGTAAGTAAGTAAGTAAGTAAGGGACCTTTATACACGAGACCCACATTTGTAAAGACTAATCGACAGTCAGTGGGTGATATGATTAGTATCACGCCGGCAGCCTTTACTTAGTACCAATTTTAGGCTGGATCAACGTGGAAGCCTTGGCCTATTTTAAGAATTCGAATCCGCCTCAGTGAAACCCATTGCCACAGTGCTAACAGTCGATCAGCTAGCCATTGAATTGGCATTATTAGGTAAATTGTTCTTCCAGATATCAAATGTCGGGGGAAAAAAGAAACAAAGAAAACCTGTTAAAATGCAAGTAATCTTCATCAGAATAAAACCTCAACTCACACAAATGGGTAGATTATTTCATCCTTCACCAGAACAAAGCCTCGTCTCACACAGTTCGATAATTGTTGTATCCTTCATCAGAACAAAGCCCCTTTTCACACAATTGGATTATTGTTGCATTTCATCGGAACAAAGCCCAAAACTCACATAGTGGGACAATTTTTGCATCCTTCATCAGAACTAAACCCCAACTCACATATTGGGACAACTGTTGCGTCCTTCATCAGAACAAAGCCCCAAGTCACATAATGGGATTATTGTTGCAGCCTTTATCGGAAAAAAAGCCTCAAACAACACAGAACCCCTGAGAAACAGTTGTGGTCGTGAACACAAATCACATTGTTAGTACCGACTCTACGTAACCGGCCACCGGTGTCGTTGCTGTTGTCTACAAACAAATCTCTACTCAAGTGAAAAGTACTGCCTCAGTTGCCGAGACAACTGTTGACGCCTTGGAATAATCGACAAATAATTAACTACGGCATGAAAACCAGTGTCAAATAGGTTGGGATGATGCAGAATGGGCTGACAGCATGTAGTAGTATATTACAGGGGAGAGGGTGGCGGTGTTAAAAGGTATAATTAAATATATCACTCAATACACACACCCTGTATATACATATATTTATACACACACACACACACACACAGACTCACACAGGCACATGCACAAAGAGACACACGGACACACATACATATATATGTGTAATACTAGCTGACCCGGCCCGGCTTCGCCCAGTTCCGGTGAGGAGCATCTCATTTAATTCATATACGTAGTCATATAAGCTCCCGTTCCCGACTATCTGTCTGTCTGTCTGTCTATCTATCTATCTGACCAGGCGTGGCTTCGCCCAGCTCCTGGCGCACAGCAATTTAAAAGAATGTCCTTCCACACACCATCCATTATTTTTAATGAAAACTGTTTTTAATCGCCTGCATGACTGTAGATAACTTCTTTAAGCATAAAAAGATGAGTTACAATGTAATGCATCATGCATTATTTTTATGAAAACATTGAAAATGCCTTAAAGATTATATCATTATTTATTATAACTCATATGTCTGTAAATAACTATAGACAGAGAGTTTATAAATCTTTGAAAACGATGCAACAATATTACTATAAAGTAAAATACTATAAAATATACTATAAAGTATATAGAAATGTTATTAAAAATTATGCCCCTTGAAATAACTTTTCTAGAGTTAAGTCCCCTTGCTATATAGAAATTATAATGAAAAATGAAATATTAAATTTTAGTAAGTAAGTAGCCGGAAAAAAAAACTTAAAAACTATGACAGAAAGTTGCACAGGAATGAAAAGAAAACTTGTAGAAAATTTCATCTCAATCGGATGGACCGTTCGCGAACGCATAAAGAACGGACATACATACAGTCTCTTATATATATATAGATAACACACATACACGTTACACATATACACGTTGTTGGAGGTGTACATTTACAGCCGGTTAAGAATTTATAGGATTTGGAACGTCTAGTTTTTAGGACTTTGTAACGTAAGAATTGTATGCAGCTGTAAATTATCTTCACAGTGCAAGATGTACTTGCAAGAAGGTGTTGTTTTGAAAAAAAAGGTTAAATATTTGAGAATCTCGTGGTCTTAAAATAAGCCTCTGGAAATCCCTCCTGATTACCTTTCTTTCTGTAGATAACAAGTTTCTTATTCTGCGTCTACATTATTAATAAAAACGTGTATTAACTTCTTTACCCGTTTCTTGTTGTTAGAACCCGATTTTCCTGCTAATTTATCCAGGACATATATTTGTGTCAGTGTTTTTATAAATGTGTAAAATGTTAGTAATTTTGATATTTCACAGCCTTTCCGTGTTGATTTTGGTCTGTACTGCAACTTTGAGAATTTAGAATATTCGGCATGTGTTTATTTTAAACAAGCTTTTAGTTAGTACATTAACCGATTCGCATAGTGCTATATTTAGTTTGAATAACGAAGATGCATATAATAGATTGCACGATTTATTGCCAGGCGCATTTCACTGGTCAGGGACATACTGCAGAAACTATATGTAGTGGGGTTTTCTCCCCACCTAAAAATATTTAAATGGACTTGCCATGAACCTACAGTGACCTTAAGGGAATTAATAGACGGAGTAGCGAGGTTGAGTTGGACTCACAGAACCTAAGAGTTTATCCACCAGTAAAGAGAAAAACAATATCTGCAAACAGCTCACTGAAAAGTGAATAAACGGGCTGAGACGAGTATTGATTAGCACTGCACGAAGCTATTTATGAACGTTCGCGTGATATGACGCAAAATAGGGCCGGAAATCTATTTCTTACGCATTCGGCTGAGGAACTTGAATGTATAAACATCGACAGACAAAACTGCATTATTCTAACTGTATCTACGAAAGAATAGACTGTGTAAGAATCATTATATTAGTTAGTGAAGTTGTCTGAATTCGCTAGTGAATCAACAACCATCAAACAGCAAATTCAGTCAGATTATGCAACCATTGTGGACGATGTGACACTGTTAACTTACAGTCACATGACTTGGGTTCAATGTTTGGTTGGTGTGTTCAGACCAACGCCCAGCGGAAGTGATATACGTTTTACATCTGTAACTATTGACAATCTGGTTAACAGCGATAGAAACTAATGCTTTGACGACAGGGGCACACGATGATTAGGGACTCCGGTACGAATTGCCATGTATGTAAACACATAAATATGTGTTTTATTTAGAACATTTGGTCACCGCGAGTCATCATTACAGTTTACTGTGAGCTGAGACTCAAGCTTTCTGAGTCATTCTGTCTCAACTGTGAACTTTCAGAATTGTCTACTGTTGTCCTATCTTCTACGAGCCAGTATACTCAAATCTACGTAAACAACAGTATGGCAGGTCTAATCTTTGCAAACGCATCCCAGATTACATGTTCACATGGGATGCTACACATTCTGTAGACATTACGTTGTCTTTTCTTTGTAACTGTATGCTATTTTCTTATCTTTCAGAAGTCTGTCTTCATTAGTTTATGTAAATCATCTTATTTCATCGCGCGGTAATAATAACATAGCGAGTAGTAATATAAATATGACAGTTACATGGATTCAAATAATGCACTTGTTTCTCAGTGATTAGTCACAAACAGGATATCCCAATACAGTATCCATGGCGGTATCAGGTATCATTTTATTTGAGATTGCATAAAGTCAGGCACTCTGATTACACAGAAGCAAGCAAGTTACTTAAGTTATTTGTTCAGAAACAAACACAACGTAAACATAAAGAAATGCATGTTGTGAAATAACAAAGTAAGAGGAAGGAACGAAATAAACAAAACACATATACAATATATATATAAATTAGTTGTATGACCTTTACAGAACTTTTCATTGACCCCCAATTTTTAATGTCTGTTTTTATTTACTAGGCAATTTTAGGTTCAGTAGGTTCATATAGTTTTCTAAACGCCGACGTCTCATACTATCGAAATCAACGCAACACCAAGCTTTCTGCTTCCAAATCGTCCACGGCTACTTTTAACTCTCGTCTCCTTATGACTACACACACACACATACACACATACACACACACACATATATATATATATATATATATATATATATATATATATATGTGTGTGTGTGTGTGTGTGTGAGCGTGTGTGTGTTCGGATGCAGAAAGCTTTACTTTGCATTGATTTCAATAGTATGAGTCGTCGGGGTTTAGAAAGCTACATCAACCTACTGAACTAAAATTGCCTAGTAAATAAAAACAGGCATTAGTCATTGGGTTCACTGCAAAGTTCTGTAAAGGACATGCAACTAATATATATATATATATATATATATATATATATATATATATATATATATATATATATATATATATATATATTTATATTGCATATGTGTTTTGTTTATTTCTTTCCTTTCTCTTACTTTGTTATGTTACAACATGCCTTTCTTAATGTCTATGTTGTCTTTGTTTCTGAAGCAAATAACTTAAGTAACTTCCTAGCTTATGTATAATCAGAGTGCCTGACTTTATGCAATCTCAATCAAAATGATACATTGTACCCCCATGTATACTGTATAGGGATATCCTGTTCTGTGACTAATCAGCTGGAAACCATTGCATTATTTGAACCCATGAAACAGTCATATGTATATTACTACTTCGCAATCACATTTGGGATACCATTAGCACTTATTAAGGAACCAAACACAAACATAGTTAAACATGAAGTCCACTAGGCCCAAACACTGTCTTCAGCATCGACATCAAGTGCCGTGTACACTGGCGTGGGCGATCATGCTTCCCACCATAGCAAGTCTGCTTCGTGAACAAGTTACAATCACCAGAAGCGTATACAGTTTGTTCTCCAACCAGCGGAAAGCTGCAGTAACTGCTTCCACCTCCATTTTCAGACTTGAGATTGTGGTATCATATGCCAAGCTCTCCTTTACTAGACATCGGTCATTTTCTTTCCCCAGGCACTTTTTGGCCTCTTAACACAAAGCCATCGGTATAGATAATCACATCACGAGGACGATAGTAGTCATGCATTGATTGTTGAATTTCAGCTTCATGGCGCCTGCTGGTCACTCCCTACACTCACTGCCCAAAGTGATCATAACCACACACAAGTCTGAATTTATATTCAGCAATTTGACCCACTCCTTGCCTCTGCCAATCGTCTCAAGTATGCACACTTCTCTGATGGTATCTTTTGCCTTAGCCGTCCATGATCGTCCTTTCAGCAGCCTAAGACCTTTGACTGCATCGAGCTAATCCTACAGGAGTGTTCCTTGTCCGAAGCTACCTTGAGGTATGACCTTGCCTGCAACACCTTGCGTCTGTCTGCAATGCTCGTCATCGCCAGGATGTATCGCATATAGACTAGTGGGATGTCCATGTGGTATTCTTTGTGTAAGCACACATCCATCGATGTACCATGTAGTCGTCTTAAGTCGTGAGAGAGCACATGTCCTGGCTATTTCTAGCATTATATCCCAGGGTCAGGTAGTCCTTGAGTTTAGTTGATTGGGTTCAAGAACCGACATCACAACACTGGGGATATTTTCACACTTCCTCCATCCCCATCTTCAACAGCCGGCGAAGGGTCCCAATACTAATGTTACCAGCTGAATTCTGATTAATGTGTTCCTCAAGCGTTTTCTAGGAGTACAAGTGGACTAGTCGGCAATATCCTCTGGTCACTCCCTGCAGCATCATTCACTCCAGGAAACGATACTGTCTATGAGTTCCCACACTATACAGATAATGGCAAAGAACCCTGACCATATATAGCTTATCATGCCTCCAATATCCCACGCAACGGTGCAGTCCCAACTAATCAGTCCGTTAACTCGCTTCCAAACACACCAGCATGTACAAAGGAAAAGATCGGACTACTCTTCCCTGTCTTAGAGTTTTGAACTGACACATGTCACTCTGCACGAAGTATGTCTGTCGTCACCATTCTCTGCATGCTCTGGTCAAGCAGTCGATCGAGTCAACAGTATGGACACATGCAGGCGCCTTGAGCTATGAACGTGCAGATTGTCCTTGTTGGTTCTATCACCGACATCAGATGATCAACAAGTAAGTAGATTGGCCACATTATGAACACTCTAGGACAGTTGAATAGTACCGAAGACTTTCAACTGAATGAATCAGCATATCAAATGTGAATGTAACAGTTTAAATTTAAGAACAAAATGGGGAGAAAACAGTGGTAGACTAGGTGCACTAATATAATCGTCAGGCAATACCGAACTGGTACAATAAGTAGCTGGGTTGGTTTGTTATCAAGGAGTTGAGAGCACTATCGACGCGTACGGAGTGTACTGGTGAACATAAAAGAACAGAAACCTCACAAACGTTGTAAGATGAACAGTTGTTTCGAGCATACAGTTCAATAGAGCAAAACTCTTGTATTATCAGAAAATAGAATTACCAGTTACTACTGAATAATTATTTATCCAATAGACTGATCATACGAATGTTCCATGAGGTAAGGATATAATTGCAGAGCTTCGGGAAGAAAACTAAACATCATACGCCATTTTCCTTCGGTGTAAAAGTATGAGAAATTGGTGATTAAAAGCTTTCTTACCAGTACACGTTTTCAGCTTCTTCTTCTTCTTTCGTTCTCCTGAAATATATCTATAGCTGCATTTTATATCTATGTATAGTGTGGATCTAAGGAATGGCAAAGGCAAACACGACATTAATTTCACTAGTGAAAGTTTATAGGCACCTTACAATCAGATTTGTGGTAGTCATATGTTAAACAGCTTCATATCAGACATTCCACTGGATAACTTAAGTGAGACACGTATCTTCAAAGATCTGTTTCCACATTTCGCATAAACGTAGAGGTCAACCCGCAGTCCCCGGGTAGTTTGAAACGTCCCTGACGTATGTCATGAGAACATTACAAACTGTGACGTCAAGTTAACTAATTATTTTGCAAGTGGTTACGTACCCACCAATCACATACACATAAAGTAATTGTTATTTCAGTACTATAGGGAACAAATTGGAAAATAGATACATACAACATATAACAATTGCGTTGCCAGCACGACTGTGAAGCGACGTCACAAAATATACTTGTTATATTTTAATAATCATTTGGATTGCTACTGACCACATATCTGTATTTCAAATAACGGTAAACCGTTTCGCTAATGCGAATAAAAATGTCGGCTGTAATTAGAAATTAGTCCATGGAGTCTTAAGAGAAATTGGGTAACATTAGTTGGTAGTTCAATGGTCGATTTCATAGAAAAAGCAAAAATGTGTCTCAGTAATACGTCACACATTTTATGAGTCGGATAAATAATTAATGAGAGTCGTGATTCTGATACATACAACAAAAAGTTTCTTCTGGGGGTGCTGTAGTGACGTTAATTACGCTATCTTTACCTTGATCTTATAATAATCTCGCGTAATGGAAAGTATATGTCATTTTCGCTCTGATTGTGTCTCTCATTACGCTATCACACTCGTTAGTAGTGACACTGTGAGAAATTAGTGACATACAGAAATAATTACTAGTTTACACTAAAGACGGCCAGGATGTCTTTATCTGGTCACGTTTCCAAGAAATGATGATTACATAGTAATTTGAGCTCGTCAGGTGTAGTCTCACAGCTCTAGCCATGATTTCTCATCAGTAAATATTTTTTCAAATACGGTGATGCCTTGGTAAAGCTGTATTTTACCTAAGATGTAAGTAGGGTATAGGAAGATACCCAGCTGAGCCATAAAAAGAAGTGGGTGTCATTAATATTAATAGGAGTTACAATTATTAGCAGTGGTAGTAGTAGTAGCAGTAGCAGTAGCAGTAGTAGTAGTAGTAGCAGCAGCAGCAGCAGCAGCAGCAGTAGTAGTAGTAGTAGTAGTAGTAGTAGTAGTAGTATAGTAGTAGTAATAGTAGTAGTAGTAGTAGTAGTAGTAGTAGTAGTAGTAGTAGTAGTAGTAGTAGTAGTAGTAGTAGTAGTAGTAGTAGTAGTAAAATAATAATAATAATAATAATAATAATAATAACAATTACAATAATAATAATAATAATTGAGTAATAAGGAAACAATAATAATCAACAACGTAAATCAGAGCAGTGAAAGCAATAACAAGAGTATTGGAAGGACTAGATCAGTGTTTCCCAACCTTTTTCGTGCAATGCCCCACCCAAGCCTTTCTAAAATTATTTTGCCCCACCCCCATCCCCCGCCTTCCTAACTTATACATGATTTTTAATATTCAAAAATTGAAATGTTCACTAAAGAAACTTGAATGATAGGTATTAGGAAGAAATCACGAGTAAATTATTGAGCAAACACAGTAAGTAAATTTTCAAAACATATAATGGAGAACTGAAATTCAAGTACAAAATAATTTTAATGAAAATCTTTCCTATATTATTTTAATTATTAGTAATTATTTATTATTTAAATTTAGTGAGATCCTCGCGCTTGATGCTTGCTGCAAATAGATTTTATGTCAGATTCCAATTTATTTAACTTCAGTCACAAGTGTCCCCGTTTTGTTATATCTAGCCGATTTCTTTGTTTCTTTTTGTTGTTGTTGTTTTTAGCAGCAAATCATTTATGGCACTAAATCCGCATTCAGCTAAATATGAAGATGGAAACGGTAACAATAGTTCTCTTGCACATTTGGTTGTATTTGGATATTTGATTTTTGTTTCCTCACAAAGCCATGTCATCGCTCCTTTTATATTAAATAAAGTTTTAATTGACTCATTTTGCATTTCTGCGAGTTCTTCTTGATACTGCATATTTGAAATATCAGACAAATCCATTAACATTGGCTGCATCATCCAAGTTGGGAAATCAATTTGTTTCAAATCAGAAAAACTTTCATTTAATCAGCCGGTAAAATTTTCAGATGATCGACACTAAAATATAGCGGTATCAGTCACTTCACAGTTTTGGAGCCATACAACTTTTCAAAATTTTTGTTGTAAATATATGTCTGGCATAATTCAATAAAGGTAATGAAACCAAATATCTTCGCTTTTGCACCGACAAGAGTTTTATTTGTTTCTCGAAGTTGTTTATTTACTATTTTTAGTTTTTCAAAGATATCGGCTAAATAACTCACAAATGCCTTACCATCGACCATTATCAGATTTTTCATTTCAGGTTTCTCGCTTATCAGATAGTTCCATAAATCTTTTCAAGCAGTTCCCCTTCGAGAGCCATCTTACTTCAGTGTGAAGTATAAGTCTCACAATGTCTTCATATTATTCTTCACACAATAACTTGAAAAGACGTTCACATTTGGCACTAGCTTTAATAGCATTGATACACTTTATAACTTAATTTATCACTTCATTTAGAAGAGGCGAAATGTTTTTAGCTACCAGGTTTTCCCTGTGAATACCACAATGCACAAAAAGCATTTCTTTTTTCTCATCTTTCATCACTTTTAAGCAACCATTTTACTTCCCCATCATATTAGTAGCACCATCTGCAGAACAAGATGTTATATTTTTTATTGGTATATTATTGATATCTGAGTAATTTTCTAGCTTAATATATATATATAGAGAGAGAGCTGTAAATGGAGACTTTAATGTTACTCTTTTTTCAAAGTTTTTCTTTAAATGTTTGAAAGTAATTCAAATCTAAATTAATATGAACATTATGTTTCGCCTTCAAATGTGCCACAAGACGACCTCGTTTCATTGATTCATTGGTCAAGCATTGTTGGCATATAAGACAACAAGGTGACTGTCCATCGTGGACAGCGGGTATGAAACCAAATTTTAAATATTCCTCTGAATACTGACGAATTGTTTTCTTGCTTGCACCACTCGTTTCACTATGGGCTGAAAGAAAGAAATATAAGATTAATTAAAAACTAAAAAGAACTATTATGAACTGGAGTAAACGTAGACTAAAAATGCATTTATGAGTTGACAAATTGTTCTGGAAAATGATGCTTCTAAAACTGAAATTAATAAAATTTACGAATTGAATTTACATACCATTTATATATCACTTATATTTATACAATGTATATATATTTTTAGAGCAACGAGACTTTTCCAACAATTTAACGGACGGTTATTTCAAATTAACCAACGGTGAATGCTGAGCGTTAATGCGAAACACTGCAGAAACTTGAGATCTCGGCACTAAGCATTTCGCACCATTCAGAACACATAGCGCGAAATGCTTAGTGTCGGCCCAGTATAACCTGTAGTTCAGCTCTAACGTCTAACAATGAAATCACGGCTACTAACATGGCGGACAGAAGTTACTTATACTGGACGTTTACCCAGATCGAGTAGCGACTGAGAGTCACCATACTGTTAACTTAAACTCTGAACGAGTCCATTTTCGAATTGCCCCCCCCCCCCCCCCCCAAAAAAAAATCAATCGAATTACCCCCTTGTGGGGCGTGGGCCGAAAGTTGGCAAACACTGGACTAGACTATACGAAGAAACAACCTCGCTGAGATTGACAGCGTTCGAACGAAGCAAGAAATTAGAGGCGAACTATCAGGACTACAACAGAGGAAACGCTCAACCATAATGGATCAGAAAGACGATGATAACGCAATATGAATCACTTCAGTTAGAACCACGGACGAAGAAGATACTGAAGGCATATGGTGTTTGATTTTCAATCACAACCGGCCATGTACTCACACCACGTCAAACAATATCTCTGGCTTATTCAATAACAAATGTTTATATATATGCGATCACTCGGCCAAATAACCACACCCGTTAAATAATTATAATCATCATGAATCACATCTTACCATGTAATCACATTTAGTCATACTATCATATCCTGTATTGACGTCCCACTGGATTTACAATCACACAACTGGCGTCAGTGTTACAATCAATGTCAGTCATACAGATACAGCAAACCATGCAGTTACAACACCCCAAACACAGACAGTCATTCAAACACTGTCAACCATACAGTAACGACCAGTCATTCAAACACTGTCAACCATACAATCACAACACCCCAAACACAGACAGTCATTCAAACACTGTCAACCATACAGTAACGACTGGCCATGCAATCACAGCCAAGCATATAATCACGGCCGGTTATATATTCACCATTAATGATACGACCACAGTAGATCACACAATCACACAGGGCCATATATACTCACGGCCCATCATGCAGTTGCAGCCCGTTAAACAAACACGGTCTTCACAGCAATCCGCGAAATGATAGGCGATCATTCAAAAAGTCATAACATTGTCAGAGAAATCGCTATGTGAATAATTAAAATTAACAAATTATGCCTTATAAGATGTTGGGTCATCAACATAGTATCTCAAAACAGTCTTGACGGATGTAACATTGCTTTGTGAAAGTCCAGTGCCAGTCTCCACAATCCGCAGATTTCTAGGCAAGAAGAGGGACAGGAGCCGTTTGGAAACACAGTTCCTGTAGAGACGGCACTCTAGCACCTCGTTTAAAGTAACGTCTCTACGCCAACCCGACTCTGATATGTGCAAGGCGTTATCTGTGCTTAACTGATTCAATGGCCAAACAAACAGTGCGTTTGGACCAAGAACGGTAGACAATCAAGTAAACAAGATGTATTTTTAATGACTGTGCTGTGTATGAAAATATTGCCGGTCCAAATTGTGTATTCACCCTCTGTAAAGATCATGCAACACAATAAGTAAATACAAAACTTGGACCGGCACATTTTCAAACGATCCACAGTCATAAAAAATGCACCCTGTATTATAATGTAAATTTCCGTGCATTGAGCTTTGAAATTGAGAAGGATGCCACGAAACAAAATAAATAACACGGGGACCCTAGTATGGTGATATGTTGTCCGTTTGTCCGAATGTGAGGTCACGTGTAGCGATACATTATCCTTCAGCACTCAATTTGTTAAACGACCGGAAAGCCAGTGCATCACACTAACGAGTTAACATATTGTTTCAAAGAGACTGCACAACTAACCCACCAAACTTTCTTTTATAGGGACAGGGACTAATAATGATACTGATTAACACTAAAAGAAGACAAGACGCAAAAATATAAATCTAAAGACGCTAGGTACATTAGAATGATATATTCACATCGGATTTCGAACGCGTCACTTTCTAATGACGATTTTATCCCTCTGAAGTAATACTTATTCCACACAACACCCTCAGTAATATATGATCACTAGACACGTCTAATGTCCACCTAATGTCCACCTATTTCCGTATTTATAAAATATGAATATGCTGTTCCCCCAACCAATGGTATAGAGCTATGTATTTCGCAGGTCCGCATGGCAGAATGAATAAGAACGTGTGTTCTTAAACATCCGGTGTGCTGATGCCGAGGTAATTGGTTCAACCCCTACACCCCGGACTGAAATGTTGACCTGTCGTCCTTGACTTGGGGACGTAAATTACAAGTACCTCTGAAGCCGGAGCGGGTTCGCCTTATGGCGAGGGATGTTAATAGGGAAAGCTAACCGACACGCAAAATTCAGTCTATCACTATTATAAATAGTGTGTATGGACTAAGCGTGAGTTCAAAGCGAGCGAGCGGAAAAAAAACAAAAAAACCTATCTATTTCTAAGTCATTTAGGTGCTAATGTCATAGTTCAGATTGTGATTCTCGCCTCTTTTCTACGCCTGCATGTACTTTTACTCAGATCTCAGGTGATTTCAGTGACATGAAGTGTGTTTTCAGGGATCACAGTGTAAATGCTTTACTGTTTGTCTTACTTTCCCTTAGAATCCAAGACATCAGAAGAAACTAACAGGTATTCTACAATAACTACTATCGACCGAGTCTGGTGTCTACTCTCCTTCTTGTCGGACTTTGTTTTACCTGACAGAGGTGACGCTACTGCCAGCATTACTCTGAGAGACATATAAATTCGTGTATCATTCTATAATGGTCAAGCAGATGAAACTTCATCTTTCAGTGATGCTGTCCGTTATCATTGCATAAAGTTGATTCTTAAATGGACGAAAACTTAGGATGCGAGTATTTTTTATCAATTGACCCGGAACCTAATCAAAGGGAAGGCAAAGAATTTAGCGATAAAATAAATAGCACTAACTGGACATGCGCTTGATAGAGACAATGCGTATCGTGCTGTTTAACACATACAATGGGACGCAGAGGTGTTTCCAAGGCACCAGGGCCGGGTTATATACTGGCCAAGACCTATTGACGCGTCCTCGCCGAGCGTCCTGGGCAACAGGTCCCTTCGGGGTCCTGGCTGAAGTCAATAGGATCGCCGATTCCTCCGAAATCGGAGAGTGTCTGCCTGTATGGCGAGGAACCACCAGTCTGCACACCAATAAGCCAGACATGGGACAACGGATACTCACGCAAACCTCAGGTCCTGTATGACATCACACTGATGTTGGACAACAGGATGCCTTCATCCGACATACAGGACTTTGCGTTGGAGCTCAAGCCAACGAACACAAGCAAGCAACACATAAAATGGCCGAATTTTAAATGTGTCGGAAACCATTTCTATCCATTTAGGAAAGACAACTTTGTGCAGAAAAAGTCAGTTTAAAATTCCCGAGGGAGACAATGTTAATTGCTGTAGGAACATGTTTGTGGTATGTGTCAGCTTAGTGGATTTATCCCATTGCTTTAGTTTATGTTGTATAAATTCTGCAGTATCCACGTGACGAGATGCAGCGAAACATGCCAGACAATCATTCGTGCAATCTATTTTTTGTGTCTTCTCTATTTAAATAACCCTGAACGAGACGTCATGACGACTGCTTGGATAGGCTGCGTTTATTTTATGAGGCCAAATCAAACCCCACCCAGCATACAGTGGCAACGATGCTAAGTGCTGTAACGATGGACATTTTTAGATAGTTTCTCCAAATTACTTCCACGCCATTTCAATCTCGACCCAATAACAACTTCCTTGTTAGTAATTATAATCATGTAAAGTAATGGGCCATTGTCCGAGCCTTGAGGCCACTGTGCCACCCGGCTGCCAGTTATTATCATGGCCAAATCCATAATAATTTAATTGCTCAAATTAGTTGATCTAATTGTAAATACACATGACAGAAATAACGATAACAATGGTAATTGTTAATCCTGCTCTTTAACTGAAAAATATTTTGAGAACATAATTTTCTGTTAACACGTTTCTAACAGTAACAGTCCTTGAAGATACTAACAATTACCGTGTCTATCAGCGTGTATTCTTACTTTCTAGAACCGGGCAAATAGCATATCTACGCCATTTAATTGGCTATATAGTATTATTTCTTTCCTTGAAAGTACAGCGAGTAGACAAAATCGGAAAATGAACAACAAACAGTTCCAGTGAACTTAGCATGGCATTTCCTGACTGCAAGACTGCAACTAACGGTAACCGTCGGCTTTCCCCTTAGCTATGATCATTACATTCATTATATTACGTGCGCCGTTTGCTATCTGTACAGCTGCTAACTTCAAAGAGACGAAGATTTCTGATTGCTGTTTGTTTACAATTACACTGGAAATAATAAAGTCATCATAATAGGTACACTACTATTACAATTAATGCATTAATAATAGAAAATGCTGCAGTATTGACAATAATGATCAAAACACCAGAGATTCAATACTACTTCCTGCGGGAGTGAATATGTTACATGTGTCATATTTATGTTTAATTACAAATGTAATGATGCATGGCACATTATGCCGTCAATACAGTAAGTAGCACGATGATGAAGTGTGTTTTATTATTTCACTTGTGTTATGCACTTGTATACATGGGCTTCGGGTTCAATATGGCAGATATGTTGTTGAGGTGTTATGGTCTCTGGAGTGTTTTTCTTTCTTTCTACTGTTTGCTTATGCAGTAATGTGTGTGGAACTGCTGCTTGTATAGTGACTGCCGCTTCTATCGACGATGAACTGTAATCAATTGTGGCGAGCTGTTGTGTTGGCATTCTGGCAGCAGGCCTTATGCATGTATGCATGTGTGGTCTGTTGGTTTGTAGAGATTGCTGTCTCTTCCACTGTTCACATGGGACAAGTGAGGAGCATATTTTGAGATAACCAATGGCACAGAAACGGAACGTTTAGATGTGACCCTTTGCCGTAAAATGTTAACCACGACTACATGTATACATGGCGTACTATCGCTAATGTCGCCACTTGTTAAATTACTTTACTTCTAGTTCCTCATTCTAACCTATATTACTATTATGTACATAAGCAAGCAAGAGACCCATTTTACACGCTTCGAGACATACGATGCTAGTGCTATCTTTCTATAAACCAGTCAGCACTAGGGGGTGGGGTCAATATCATGTCGACCATCTGTAGTTCCTAAGATAGTCCCTGGCATCTATGTTAGTAGACTAGGTGGCCTTGAGAGCTCAGGTCAGTTTTAAAAAATAAGCCAGGATTTGAATTCGATCATATTATCACCGGACGGGCAGGGACGCGACTCTTAATATACACATGCGATTGTCCTGTTACCTGCATTATTACAGCTGTACGTTTATTCAGAGAACATTACAAACACCGTGTTTGCATTTAATGTACAATTACACAGATTAGGGTTTTGCGAACTGACGATTAAAAAAAAGGCATAATACCACTCAGAATACCTCTACACTTACATAGGATGCATTTTTTAATCGCACGTTAGTCCTTGAGGCCAAGCATGAAGAGAAATAAAATATATTGCACTAAAGGACGTAGTTTCAACAAAACTAGCAATATTCTTCAGCGTGTCTAGACTAGAACAGACACGGCTCTCCATTCTTCTCTGCTATCTCATGTGTTGATGACGTTTGTGTTGTTTATATTATTATTTTATTGCCCAGCAGGTTATGCTTTTCTTTTACATCTCTCTATCTCTCGCTCCCTCTCTCTTCCTCACCTCATCTATCTCTCCCTCCTTCTCTCTCTCTCTCTGTCTCTCTCTGTCTGTCTCTGTCTCTCTCTCTCTCTCTCTCTCTCTCTCTCTCTCTCTCTCTCTCTCTCTCTCTTCGAGGCCCGTAAAGGGGCTGTTTACATTTGACTTACTTTCCTCTCATGTTGACATGCACCATATATTATGTTTCTCTTTCCTTTTTAGTGTTAATACGTGTCTGTGGTTGTCAATACTTCAGTGATTGCCTTCTTCGTTGTCAACGATATTCCTATCATTTTAATCAAACAGCACATCTCCAATGCCTTCTATTATTTCTCACCATTTCAGTGCTCGTTGTCCAGCAAACTCATACATACAGACATACATACGCTAACCAAAATAAGCGGATTTGTGTACTGCTTGTTATAGTTCCATTAACAAAAACAAAAATAACCCATCAAATATTATATCTCAACCTAATACAGAGCACGGTTGCATGTAAAATAAACACGGGTTATTTTACTGCTCCTTCGCGACCTGGGCGGGAGGCAGAGAAAGAGAGAAGAGAGAGAGAGAGAGAGAGAGAGAGAGAGAGAGAGAGAAGAGAGAGAGAGAGAGAGAGACAGAGAGAGAGACAGAGAGAGAGAGAGAGAGTGAATGTGTCGCGGTAAGGTAGTTGCTAGACACTTGCCTTTCATACCGGCCGCTCAGATGCTCGGTCCTCTTTGGGGTAGATTCAAATCACTTTACTCATTGATCTAGGCTACCAGGTCGACCCAAGCTAACATAACCAAGATTACATATCTTGGAAAACAAAGGCCACCCATGTGATACTGACTGCATCAGTTACAAGTGCCGATTAGTCTACTAACATGTCTCTACCACCATATGCCGAGTGCACTTTAATGATTGCATAAGGGACTTTCTGCGACATGGACCTCAACAGCAACAACCAATACGAAGTATAAAACATATCTCTAATAGCAGTGTATACTACGATTTAACCACCGGCTTCCTGGCCTAGAGGTTAGCGACTTTTCTCTGTAATCTCGTATACTCTCGTAAGTAACGTGACGACGGTGAGAATCAGCAGTGGTTCGAATCGCGTCGGTAACTTACGGCGTATGTGAGCCGGCCGCTCAGAAAGCAATGGGAAACTACTGAGAGTAATCTTGCCAAGAAATCAACAATCTGCTGAAAGATGCTGATGTTGACAGCAATGTCCTGTAAAGGATATTAAACATTTTTTAAGTACGATTTAACCAATCTACAATAGTTGGCGTATATACACTATCGCTTCGGGTAATCACTTTACTTTACTACCTGCGGTTGGTAAAGTTTAATGACATGAAATTATCATGCTGAACCCTAAATTGCTATAATTGAGGAGGATAGTCACACACACACACACACACACACACACACGCGCACGCACGCACGCACGCACACACACACACACACACGCACGCACGCACGCGCACACACACACACCCACCCACCCACACACACACACACACACACACACACACACACACATCTATTGTTCTTATTGTCTTTAACTATGTTTTAGTGTCTTTCCATTTGATGTGTCAATAAACATGATAATTAGACTACATAGTTTATTGGGAGTGGGGGTACTGAGTGGTCTCTAGGTATGGTGCCCGCCTCGAGTGCTCGAGGTCCCGGGTTCAAGCCCCGGTGAAGACAGAAATGTTTCCACTTCTAGTAACATAATTTTCCCTGGTCTCTGGGTAGTGAGATCGGACGTCCGTGTGTATTGTTGCGCACGTAAAAAATCCCTTGGCAGTTGGAAATCGAAAAAGAGTAGTCTAACCGCGCTACCCGGGCAAAATTTCGAGTTAAACATCCACCGAAAGTATTTCAGGATCCTCGCCGGTGCTACGGAGTTCGTGCACTGAGCTGAGATTCTCTGAACGCAGACTTGACTTAGGAGTAGCACTTATGGGTTACACCCGTGTGTGGTGTTGCTGATCTGTCGACTAAACTGTTCTAAAACTAAAGATAGTTTTGTCTATGTTCCCTCTAACCCAGGGGTGGGCAAACTTTTCATGCTGAGGGCCGCATTGACAAATGTAAAGCTATTGGCGGGCCGCATATATATATATATATATATATATATATATATATATATATATATATATATATATATATATATATATATATATTGTTTACAGCAACCTATCACAATAAGTAATTATTAATTATTTATAGGTTATTAAGCAGTATAAATAACTAATTATTGCAATTTTATTTTACTTATACACTTAAATATTATATTTGACAATATGGACCAAAACTTTTTAAAATGTGTTAACTCGATTTTACAACTTGTTATTATAACAAATATTCTTTATTATCTATCAATGGCTTTAATTTAGACACATAGCGACTACATTGTCACTACAGTTGTTGATTTCTAATGAGATGTATGTAACTGCTTGCAATTTGTGACAATATTCTTGAAATCTGGAGCAAGTTTACTTGTTGAAATTCGCGTGACAGCATGCCAGTTGCAGTTCGACAATAAAGACCTATTCTTAGATTTGTTGATCTTCAAGCAAGAGAATGCTTGTTCGCAAATGTATGTTGATCGAAATAATGATAAACATTTAGCTGCAAAGTTTTTCAAGTTGGGAAATGATTCATGTGATAAAGATCCATAGAAATCCAGCAAACCATCTGTCCTGAATTTCTCTTTCAGGTCATGATCTGCTTGTAAGTCAAGCAGCTCCAACTGTATGTCCTATGTGGCTGTATCAGCTTCTGCACTAAAAGATGAACTGAGAATATTGATTTATGGCTCTAATTTCTTGAAATCTTGGAATCTCCATCCAAATTCTTCAATCAATGCATCTAATTGGGCTTTGTATTGTTCAGTCATTTCACCAGAAATGGTTTCTTGTTTCAGCAAAGGGAAGTGACAAAATCTTTTTTCACTTGCTTGTCTGGAGAACAGTGAGAGTTTTGCCTGAAATGATTTTACATATACATACAATTCATGTGCAAACACACAATTGCCCTGAATTTTGACACTCAGTTCATTTAACTGTTCCATAATTTCAATGGCAAACATAAAGTCTAACTGTCACTCTTTATTGACAATGTTAGTATTAAAGTCACATGCAATGCCCTTCATCTCTAGGAACATCACTATTTCTTCTCTGAGTACCCACACTCGCCTCAACACCTTGCCGAGACTCAGCCATCGAACACAGGTGTGGTTCAGGACATCGGAATGTCGTCAAGTAATGACTTGTACTGTCTGTGATTAAGTCCTCTTGATCTGATGAGGATGATGACACTGACAACTGGGTTAATAACATGATTGATATTCAAAACAGTTTTACACAGACTTTCTTGATGAATCACGCAGTGAAGTGGTAATAATGTGTGATCTGGATATTCTGCTTTAATCTTATCACTTATCAACTTTACCAGACGTAAATTTTTTCCAGTCAAAGCACGAGCTCCGTCAGTTGTAACACTTGCTATCTTGTTCCAAACAAACCCAGTTCTTTCAATACAGTTAGTAACAGCATTGAATATATCATGGCCTGTGGTTGTGTCTCTGAGTGACTCAACACTCAGTAACTCTTCAGTGAGTTTGAAAGAAGTGTTTATTCCACTATAAATATCAATAATTGGGCAATATCTTTTACATCGGTACTCTCATTCAATGCAAGAGAGTACCACAAAAATTGTTTACTTGCATCTTGAAGTTTATGCATCAAATTGTCACTGATCAGTCACACGTCTGACCACAGTTCTCCTTGATAAAGTAATGTTGTCAAATCTGGTTTTTTGCTCTGAACATATAATGTTTGCTGCATCTAGCAAACATTCCTTGATGAACTCGCCATCAGAAAATGGCTTGTTCTGTTTTACAAATCTGTGTGACAGCACAAGACTAGCTTCAGTTGCATCATCTTGAATTGAAGACTGTTTAGTGAAAACAGTTTGCTGTTTCTCCAAATTTTTCACCAACTCAAGGCATTACCTTTCCTTCTCTTCGGTCGTTAAATTGTATCCGAAATCGGAATGTTTTGTTTGATAATGTCTTTTTAAATTGTACTCCTTGAAGACAGCCACTGTCAAGCAATAAGCAAACTGATTTGCTACCAACTTTTATAAAACAGTACTTAGTTGTCCATTCATCATTAAAAACACGGCATTCATCTTCAATCTTACGTTTGATATTGACACTCATCATAACGGTACATGAGATATTGTAAAATTCAAAAAAATAACTTAAAAACTAATTTAAAATTTTATTTCTAAATGCCTTCGCGGGCCGCATAAAATCACATGGCGGGCCGCATGCGGCCCGCGGGCCGTAGTTTGCCCACCCCTGCTCTAACCGAATACTTCTTCTACTCCTACGTTTGGCCTACTTCCCATCCTTTATTTCTCTTATTGTATCTACTAAGTGTGTTTACATTATTTCTGTTTTCGTTGCATGTTTGGTAATGAAAGGTTTCCTTCGTTTTTTTTTCTTTTAGACTTTGTATCCTCCCAACACTTTCTTGTGTATTTGGTATTCATTTTATTTATTTATTTATTTATTTATTGTGTAGCTTGTTGGTTAAACTATGTTTAATTAGGAATCTCAATCTGTCAGAAGTTGGGGTGCGCCACCGCCTAGATGAAAGTATTACTCACTGGCAAGCAACCCCAAATATTCAAAAATAGACTAAGGACAAAATCTATATGGCTGAACTACAGATTAAGCCCATGAATATCCAACGTACAGCTCCAAGTGGCTCGTAATCAAAATGAAATTAACTGCGCTGAATATTCGCCAAGGAGAGGGAAGGAGAAGGTTAGCTGAGGTAGATTTTTAAGTCTAGATTTAAGAGTAATTGACAACTACCCCAGTGCAGGTTTTTCTCCCCTGATTATTCCCTTCCTTGGTCTAAGTGAACTCCCACCAATGTACACACACAACACGTATGCACAATTGGAATTAAAAAGTATAACGACTGAACTATGAGTTAAAATAAACTACAACATTTATTGGCTATCATTATTATTAGACATCTGATGTTTTTCAAGATGATGATGATGCAATCATATAAGTTTATGCACTACAGTAATCATGACAGTGAAATGATTAATATAAAATACATAACTCTAGATCCTATCTGGATCAGTGTCCGGTGTTTTATTAGTATAAGAGATATAGTTCTGTAATTTTTGACAATGATTTATTGTCCATTTATTATTTTGTCGCTATTGTGATAAGAACACTATTACTGTCATTATTGACTAACTGTTGTGATATAAACACTATTACTGTCGTTACTGAATACAAATTGTAATACAAATTGTTAAACGAACACTATTGCTGTTGTTAGTGGAAACATCACCTCATGACAACATAGTTTATTTGCTACTAACACCACAACGGGCGTGCCTGTCATAAAACAGATTTAAGTCAAAGTAACTTTCACACTCCAACAAGATCATTTGACATATGGTGTTGATCCATATTTAATAGACCAATAAGCACGAGGTGGGTGATGTGATAAACATCAGGTAGACCGCCTCTACATCCTGAAACATTTCCTGCTATCCATTTTAGGTAAGGTGGACCTAGGAGCCTCATTCACGACTCAACATTCTATCGAGTAGTAGTATCGCCAAGTGATAGTGTAGACGATGGCTCGCCCTAAGAATGAGCACAGAGACATGCTGTGTATACTGTCGAGAAGATGAAAGCAAAGACGAAGAAGTCAAGTGAGACTGCTTATCCTGTGGTGACACACAGAGACACACTACATCTAAACCATCTGAAACAGATGCCGGCAGCAACGTGCTCACATCGGGGATCAGAACAGCTGAAGTCAGCAACATATATGAAGAAATAGAGATGCTAGCCAAATCAAGACCAAGGAGGTGCAGTCAAGCAGCACACCATAGACATCACAGGAAGAAAATCCAACTGTGTCCTTCTCTGCAAAAATTATGTTGAAACAGACCAGCGTTGGAAAGGCGAAGCTATCGGCTTTGCCAACCGATAAGAATATATATATATATATATATATATATATATATATATATATATATATATATATATATATATATATATATATATATATATATATATATAGTGTGTATATAGTAGTAGTAGTAGTGTGTGGAGGACGAGCTGGGAAGACACAGCATTGCTCAGCTTCGCAAGACGGCTGAACGGAGTATGAGATCCATCAACAAGACGGATTGTAAAACAGTCGCATTACTACGAAAAATCGACCTAAAGAGAAAGCCAACATCAAGCCACCATATGCCATAATCGTGGAAACCATCCTACACAGCAATATTTAAATTTAAAAAAAACAATAGTTTATTAAACGTGTCAAGATCCATTTCATCAAAGGCGAAATCAGACAGAATATGCTGAAGGAGATCTAGACCTTGAAGATAATCAGAACAGAGAGAATCATTGGCAAAATCAACATACCCTCCACAGTTGTCATCGTCACGTAGGGGGACAAAACCATTCCATGAACCACCAGATGGGACCAGAAGGCATAAGCCTAAGAGCAATATATACCAAGAGTTCTACAGTGTTCCAGGTGTCAGAAGTTTTGGAACACTCGTGCCAACTGCACAAGGGAGGTGGAAGACTACAGATAATCCTCTAGACTGCACTAGTACAGCCATTGTCAGCATACCAAGATCGACACTGACTTCAGGGGGCCTAGCACACAACAGAAAATGCGCCAACTGCCAAGGCAACCATTGGGATAGATAACACGGGTGCCCCTACCTCAGGGCAGCAAAAAAGAAAGCAACGAAGTAAGCCATCACATCAAACCAGCCATACAAAGAGGGCAGAAGGGAGTACGAGGCGACTACCCGACTAATGAAGACAAATAAAGCAGTACTGGAGGACCACCTGAAGGATCTGAAATTGAAAGTACATAACATGGCGCAGAGAAACGACTAAATACAAGAACCACAAACAATAGATGTACAAAACTGAATCTAGTCAAGCAGAAAATTGAGCAGGATGTGGCTCAGATGGCTGAAATAAAGGCATAGATGAAAGGAACTCTGAAAAATAAAACGTCCAAGACACCGATTGAAACGCTCTAGAAACAGCTCAAAACTGAAACAACCCCTACACTACGTACACTGCAAGATCAAGAGAGAATACGAAGGGGAAAAAAAGGAGAAAGGAACAGAAAGTGAAAATGAAAGCGAATAAGAAACAACGGTGACCGGGAGAAGAAGAGACTATACTCAACAAATAACGAGAGCGGAAGACACGACTTGAAAGAATAGAGGGACCACAAAGGTTTAACACACCAAAATACAAGAGAGACCTAATGAGTCACGCTTGGGAATGAAGAACACCATCAGAAGAGACGTGAACCTAACAATATCAAGTCTTAGAAGCGCAGGACCCTGATCAGGTATGAAAAGCAGATACAAAGAAGAAACCCCGCGCTAAACCAAAAACGCACAGAAATTAGGAGGCAAAAACGCAACTTCTGATGCAGACAAAAAGAAACAATATAAGGACCCCAATTATAACACGTCAGACTGTCAGTTAAACGGGGACTGAACAATTATTTCAACAAGTGAGTGAGTGATCGGAGCCCAGGTCTATTTAGTAACTCCGCTACCTGTCAACTGATCATCTTTAAAGTAGTTTTACTCGAGGGACTATTAGTACAAGGACAATTTGAAACGATTTTGTAGGATAAAACGTAACCGGTGTCAATAATTGTAGGTACTTTAGTAACATTTTCTAAATTGCTTTTTAATTATATAAGCTGCATAGTTGGATACCTCTTGAAAAAACAAATCCAACGGTACCTTATTCAAGTCTGTAGGTCAATTATAAGCTGAGATATTAATTTGTGTATGTCAGTTTATTATTTAACATTGACATATTGGGATCCCATCTGGAAAATTGTGACCACAAAACACATTAGTTAAGGGCAGATAACTGCTTTTGGTTTTTTCTCAACTAAGGGAGATAATTCAGGTTGTTATTTTGAGAGCCACCGTTAGAGCGCAAAATTCAAATGAAAACCTTAAACTCCCTCTTCCTCCTGCCTCTTCCTCCACTCCAACCCCTCCTCCGTCTACTCCTTCTCATTCTTCCTACTCCTCCTTCCTCCTAAAGCCATTTTAATTGTATGTCACATTTTTGCAAATGCAAAAATATGCACCACGACTGTCATGCAATAATAAAAATTGTGAATAATGTAATAAGCCTTAGGATTTATGGTGACTTTCAACTTTTATAAAATGACAAATCATGCACTTTAGAAAAAGTAAATAACAAAACCATGAGTTCTTTAGTCTGCATATTTTTTAGTTGCATGTCCTTCACTGGACCTAGCAGTCAACCGCAGCATTTTTGGCTGTTCGTGACTCCTAGGCAAATCTTATAGTCAGTAGTTTGCCATTGGTTTCTGAATGACTGGCACCCATACATTTTTTGAAAAAAAAACCAGCACCGCTGTGTTTTGAACCCAGGGTATACAGGATTACGAATCGTGTCTGTAACACCTTCGCCACGGAGATTGATAGTCTGCATATACAAAAATATTATTCTGAGTTATATTAATTGAGTAATTGTTATTAATCAACTACATTATTAAAGCCAGCTCATTGGCAAAGAGATAATGGACGCAGTTCGTAACCCCGCATACCCGCGTTCAAAACACAGCTGTGAGCGATTTGGCAGCAGACTGCCTTGTGTTGGTTTTTTTTTTAAAAATGGTATGGGGGCCCGTCATTCACAAAGCAATGACAAACTATTGAATATAAACTTGCCAAGAGATCACAACAGCAATTTATGCTGGTGTTGATTGTGACATCCTGTAAAGGATATGCAACTAACTAACATTATTAAATCTTTCATGGATTAAAATCATATGATATTAATAAAATAGTGACACCATCTGTTCTGTTTCCTTGTCCCATTGATATCAGTATATATATATATATATATATATATATATATATATATATATATATATATATATATATATATATATTATATATATATATATATATATATATATATATATATATATATATTATTGCGTATCCATTAGGGGACGTTGCAGTCAACTCCGGCATTTTTAGCTGCTGTTGATGTACTAGGCAAGTGTTACGTTCAGTAGTTTGCCATTGATTTCTGAACGACCAGCTCCCATACCAGCACGTATATATATATATATATATATATATATATATATATATATATATATATATATATATATATATATATATATATTCACAGATGTATGCACATACCACATCATGCTGTGATGACGTCAGTCTGCTTGCCCTGTCTACGGCCTACCAGCGCGCTTAAATATGGGTTAAGTGGTGATGAAAAGGTACCCAAAAATAAACGATCCCGACCGTGTAGCGTGATGGAAAATTAAACAAAATTACTAAAATGGATGTAAAATGCAAAACTGCATTCATTGGCATTAACATCGCTGTGAATGTTCCATAAGAATATTAAATAGTCATCGCTGGAGTATGACAAGAGAGTGGCTATTTCCCGCCATTGAAATATCACAGCATTGTTGATCATAGCATGCGATCTTCATCATTGTAGTTCGGCGTTTGCCCTCCTACTTTAATAGTCCAAAATAAAACAATTAATATAAACATTAATGGTTGATTTAATAATATATCTAAGAACAAACACAGACATCTACATAAAACGTGATTTGTGGGTCTACTTACGTCTGAAAATGTCACTCTGTATTTCTGTGTCGGAAGCCAATTTCAAAAACACGACATGTGCAAAGTGTAAACCAGGGTTGGAGAACCTTTATAAAGTAATCGGTCCTTTTTTACGCGATCTTGAAATAATCGGGGAATTTAACATAACAAGTACTCTATATATCCTTAATATCGGGAGACAAGAACATAAAGGCGAAAATCGCCGTAAGAATCATCTCCGGCAACGTTCGGTAACAATAAACGTAGTAGCTATGTCAATATGACTTCCTTGCTACTGCATGATCTGAGAGGCTACTGATGGCAATGGCAATCACACCTGTTTATAACTCCCAACAGTTAGCGAGATGTTTTCTGGCTTAGAGAAACAACAATGGAAGATAAACTCTATGGACCGCATTGCAGTTATAAACACATTTCAGAAATGTACAGAACCGACCCAACGATAACTAAAGACAGTAGTAGCATAGTGACGACAGAAATAGATCATAACAACAGGCAAATTAGGCATATGCATAAACTTTGTTTCACCGTCATGAGCGTGTACAAAGCTGAAGTTGTTCGACATGACTGGTCTCTGTACGGGGAGATAAGAAAGATACACTGGCCCGCTGAATCAACACTAAACACCAAGCTGTTTGTAATTAACTTCAAAAGACGTTTACGTTCAAAGTTCACGTTCAACTTGAAACACACGAACGTAACAATAAGAAGAGAAGGATAGAAAAATACACAAACAAGACAAACAGAATGGAACTGACGTCGCCAAGTGGTTCAGCCGTTTGCCTCGTACTCAGAAGCTCTGGGTTCGTTTTGGAACTCTGACATTCGGTTCTGGGGTGGAGTTTTTTAATAGACTAACGGGAGCTGGGCTGCTCCGTGGCGAAGAGATTACCGACGCAGTTCGTGATCCCTCGTATCCGCGGTCAAAACACAGCTGCTAGCGATTTGGCAGAAGGTCGCGTTACGTTGGTTGTATACGAAATGGTATGGGCGCCGGTCGTTCAGAAAGCAAGGGCAAACTACTGAACGTAAACTTGCTAAGAGATCACAAAATGCAAAACTTTGGTGTTGACTGCAATGTCCTGTAAGGATATGCAACTAGCTTGTAACGTGAGGGTAGCCACAGCCAAGGAGTGGGTGCTCTGCGTGTGTTGCATTTTTGGGCTGCTCTGCAGAGAGAGACTGAGCTACACGAGATAAAACCCGTTGACATAAAGTGGATCCTCTGGCCTGTTAACCTCAACCCTCTTATTCTGACATGACTGTGTCACGTGATGGCCGATCCACACCGCCTTAGCTGGCTCTGTGGCCAAGGAGTTAGGAATGTGAATCGTAATCCTGCATACCGCTTTCGAAAAACAGCTGTGGGCCATGTGAAAGCAGACTGCTTTGCAGTTGGTTTCCCTGCGATGATATGTGTGCCAGTCGTTCAGAAAGCAATGGTAAGCTACTGAACGTAAACTGTCGCAGGAATCACAAACAGCCAAATAATGCTGGAGTTGACAGCTACGTTCTATAGAGGATATGCAATTCACTTTTATGCCTTTATTTGTCCTGTGTCCGGATGTAGCAGTGTTTCTTCTGACTTCAGCGCGTTTCCTTGTCTTCAAATAAATCGAAAATCAATTCCAATAAATGTATTTATCATGTTATTTCAGAACCTACTCAGTGTTTGTTTCTCTTTTTGCTAAGCACGTTAATAAAGAAAGGGCAGGTCATTTGTTAGGAAATAATACTTCTTTTAACAGGTACGAATCGCTTGAGCAGTGTCGATGTTTGAAAGGGTAAACAAATCGGAATATTTAAATGTAGGAATTTCGGATTATAAATGCTAAACCTGTATTATGCATTTACAAGCGAGCAAAAGCATATATTTGAGAATTCGGACGGTATTTTGTGGAAGTTAAACTGAAATTCGTGTTTTCTCTTACAGTCTGTGTTTTCTCTTTCTCATTAAAAAAAAAAAAAAAAAAAAAAACAGCCAACACTAGCATAAACGTGCGAAAATAGGAAAATTGTTCAAGTAAGCTGAGACGTGTCTCATTTTAGCACAACATGTGAGAACTTTTCGTTGGAAAAATGCACATTGGTTAGTGTGAGAAAAATGAATTTAGTGGAATAACTTGTTACGTTAAAGCGAAACGGAATAGAACATGGCATAAAAGAAATACACTCATAGTAAGTTAGCATGACCCGACAATATGTTGTTGTAATAAGCAAAAGTGATAGATTACACAGGTCTATGAATAAAAAAAAAGTTAGAAGGATGAAGAGCAATAAAGAAGAAGAGGAGGGGAAGTGTGGGAAGGGGGAGAAGAGGATGGAAGAGGTGGTGAAAAAGCTGCAGAAGAGAACACAAAGAGAAAAAGAAACAGACAAGAGACAAGAGAAGATAGAAGAAGAAGAAGAAGAAGAAGAAGAAGAAGAAGAAGAAGAAGAAGAAGAAGAAGAAGAAGAAGAAGAATATGATGATGGTAATGATGATGATGATGATGATGATGATGATGATGATGATGATGATGATGAAGAAGAAGAAGAAGAAGAAGAAGAAGAAGAAGAAGAAGAAGAAGAAGAAGAAGAAGAAGAAGAAGAAGAAGAAGAAGAAGAAGAATATGATGGTGGTGACGATGATGATGATGATGATGATGATGATGATGATGATGATGATGATGATGATGATGATGATGATGAAGAAGAAGAAGAAGAAGAAGAAGAAGAAGGAGGAGGAGGAGGAGGAGGAGGAGGAGGAGGAGGAGGAGGAGGAAACAGAAAAAAAGAAGCAATGCTAGGCTTAACTAGACCATCAAAACCTGCTTGGCGTTTACTAGATCGACAAGCCACAGAAGAACTGCTGAGTCAGAACGACCTTTCTGATGAAACCGCCTAGCATTAACAGTCGAAATTACACCTGCACCGACTCAGATTTAATTTTAAGAAACCCACAGCTGCCATCAAGCGTCCCCAGGAAGTCATAAGTGGCAGCTCATATCTCCTGGGTCAAACTTCATTTCGATCCTTACCTCTTTAGGGTCATGTATTAACTCAATACATGTTTCTCATCCAAGAAATCTGTATTTGAAATTTAAAATTAAAAAAAAAAAACTCTATCACACACTTTCATGTCAAGCCATGAGACAAGTTGTGCACAGTGTGCTGACCCCATATGTTTAGATCCATGGGCATACGGTGGGTGATGAAGCCAATTTTACATATGCTGTCTTTACTTTCAAGGTTATTTTCATGTTTACGATATTAGATTGGGTCGAATTGGAAGCTCAGGTCAATCATAAAAGAACTCTTTTATCGATGAGTTTCGAAACTAACTAACTAACTAACTAACTAACTAACTAACTAACTAACTAGCTACCTAACTAACTAACTAACCAACTAACTAACTAACACACTCACTCACTCACTCACTCACTCACTCAGTGACTGACTGACTGACTGACTCACTGACTCACTCACTCACTCACTCACTCACTCACTCACTCACTCACTCACTCAGTGACTGACTGACTGACTCACTCACTCACTCACTCACTCACCTGTTTATGTTTAATCACTACTGGCAATGTGGGATCAACCTACACTCAATTAAAGGATACCAGGAATTTCCGTCATCTAAATGAGTCAGTGCCAAACAGAAAGTAGGTTTGGATCAAACATAGTACACAATCACATGAGCAAGTAATATATTGTAGATTTCTATTCACTGAGCATGTAAATTGTTGAAGATACCGCGAAACGAAACAAATAACACAATGGCACTAGATTGGCGATAAATCATCCAACGGTACAAATGGGAGATCGCATTTGGTGATATATTATCCTTCATAATTGAGTCAATTAAATAACATGCACATGTGTGAGTGTGTATTTGTTATTTGTATGTGTGTGTGTGTGTGTATATATATATATATATATATATATATATATATATATATATATATATATATATATATATATATATATATAATATGCACATTTGTAATGTACACGTTACATAACTGAGTATGAATCTGTGTTCCTGATGTACACGTAGAATAATCCCATTGCACATATGCGACTGAATCTGTGTTCCCTGTGGACAGTATAACATTTTCTTCAAGTATCAGAAAGAATCTATGTTGCAGATATACATTTACAATTGCTAATGTGCATATCCGAGTAAAGAGTTTGTCGAAGGGAAACACAGATTATCTCGCCTCGCTGATCCTGATTACAATTTTGGCAGCAGATAAACCACTAGTAGTGCCAAATTTAAAATAATAAGAAGTGTGGAACGCAATAAAGTGCATCGTTACTGTCTTCTAAACCAGTTACTTGCCATTGCTGGCACTAACAAGCCATGCCTTTGCTTACCCATAAATGCTCTTACCAAAGTATGAAATTGGCTTGAGTTGGTAAATTACTGCAGCTCAATGAGGCGTTCTTCAAATGTACGCTGTGATAACGTCAATTGAGGTGTACACCAACTGGATCTGCCATTCAATCCTGAATATTGATACTAGCATGTATTTCAACGAAACGTATGTATCACGGTTCACGTGCGTTGACAGTTTTAAATACTCGGAAAGAACACCGTACTGTAGGTTGCTGTTAGAATTCTCATTTTAAGACTGCTGTTTTACATTCAGAATATTTTTTTTTTTGGGGGGGGGGGGGTTACATTGTGTGTATTATTGTTAAATGTAAAAGTATTGCATATGTCTGCTGACGCTAAGACAGAGACTGCGATGTGAAAATGTTTAAACTTTGAGCATACCTTTGGCGCTTAGAACAACACTCACTGTGCCTTTGTCCCACCCCATCCATAGCTAACTGACTGACTAATTGCCAGTAATATGGTACGAGAATGAAGGACCCCTATTTTATGTCATAGAGCGTGTCACCTATATCGTTCTTATCTGATCTTATCGCCCAGTCTGACAGGGGATGTGGTTAACATTACACCAGCCACCTGTACTTCCCATACCATTTCTTGATACACATTTTAGTTAGCGCGATCTGAGAGCTCAAGGTCGTTGAAAACAATCACCACCTTGAATGAGATTACATGGCCACTGGACAGGTAGGTGGACAAGTGTTCTAGCCACTGCGCCACTGTGGCTCCTATAAATATTGAACGTAATATAGTACGTATCAATGACTCTCTAGAAATATAGTTAAGCTCTATATCTCAAATATTGGAGAAGCAGTGACGCTCAAGAAATATGGTATGGGTTGACAACTCCAAAAAATACGGCACATAAAAGAACCCTCGTACATTTTATGCGCGGGTCCACAAGGAAGTAAATGGTAATCTGTAGCCTATTACATAAAGCAGTAGAAGAAGAAAAAGAAGAAGAAGAAGAGGAAGAAGAAGACATCTATAGAAGCATTGAGTCTGGTGATTGAAGTCATAATAACATACGAATTCAAGTTTCCAAAATAAAATAATCAGTTAAAGAGATGCATGGATATCTAGTTGGCCCAGTGCTGTAGTAGACCTGTTGCTCCAGTGAAACGATGGTTCACAGTCCTGTGTCTTTTGCTTCAAATATCAGTGTATCTAGTGCATAATAAGTATACTAGTTCGTCTACTCTTTTCGTGAGAGTCAGTCAACACAGAGCGATTTATTGATCTTATTACATTGATGGCCCCGAGTGTTGCTATTACTAGGAACTCTTTGTATATTCTGTAGGCAAACTAAAACAATACCACTGCCAAGATTTGCGATGAAGAGAAAACGATTTTCCTGCATTTGTATTTCCATTGCACTTTACTTTCTCGTTCTCTGTCTGAATCTCTCTCTCTCTCTCTCTCTCTCTCTCTCTCTCTCTCTCTCTCTCTCTCTCTCTCTCTCTCTCTCTCTCTCTCTCTCTCGTCCCGTCACCTATATGCCTGTTTTTTGCCTGTCGGTATGTCTGCCTGTCTGTCTCTTGTCTTCTCTCCCCAGTCTATGCATTCCCATTTTTTTTCCTGAATTTGATGTGCATGTATCATTTTTATTCAGAGAGAAGTGTGAATATAGTAGACAACAAAAGTATTTTAAGTTTACACCGTGATATCTTTCTCTATTACAGATACTAGCAAAGAAAGATGAGCAGACTGCCTATGTACGACTTGTGTGGTATGTATCCGCATCTCTCTCTCATGCTCTCTCTCTCTCACGCTCTCTCCCCGCCTCCTGCCTCTTTCTCTCTCCTTCTCTCTGTTTCTCTCTCTCTCTCTCTCTCTCTCTCTCTCTCTCTCTTTCGCTTTATACATTTATACATTCATGTGTATCTTGCTTGCTAATTTTCCTATATGTCTGTGCAATTCCTTTACCGTATGCATGTATGTAAGGTAAGGACAGTCTCGGGTCGAGCTGGGGTAGGTGGCTTGCACGCTTGCCTGTCATTCTGGTGGTCATGAGCTCGAATCCTCTAAAATGTGTACCAATAGATGATCTATGAAGTAAAGACCGGCGCCGTGATACTGAGCATTTCACCCACCTGGAAGATAGAGTCCCCTAGAAATGTGCGCACAACACATGCATACACGTACACTAGGGGATGGGAGATGAGGGGGGTGGGAGATAAGAGGGGATGGGAGATGAGGGGGGATGGGAGATGAGGGGGGATGGGAGATGAGGGGGGATGGGAGATGAGCGGGGAATGGGAGATGAGCGGGGTGGTCTCCGTGACGTAGTTATACGCCTACTGCCTAGCGCCCCAAAGGTCGTTGGTTCGTTTAAGGACTCCGTTATTCGGTTCACGGTTGCAGTTTTCGTGGATAAACCTGGGGGTCTTCGCTGGAGCTAAGGAGTTATATCTCTGTGCGATATTGTGCGGAAAGAGACCAAGCAGTGTGGGATAAAACCCGGTGCATTGAAATCGAACCTCCTGCCTTTAAATCAATTTTTAAAATGCATTCATAGTGTGATGATTGGTTTAAAAATTATCGGCTTATACCAGGTCCCCAAATGAGGATCATGCCGTGAAACCGGGTCCTTTTTTACTTTTGCGCGTACTACAGTTTCAATGTATTTGGTATTTCATTTGTTGTCTTCCTGACATTACTGTCCCGTTCATTAATCTTACCTGCTCTCTCTCTCTCTCTCTCTCTCTCTCTCTCTCTCTCTCTCTCTCTCTCTCTCTCTCTCTCTCTCTCTCTCTCTCTCTCTCTCTCTCTCTCTCTCTCTCTCTCTCTCTCTCTCTCTCTCCTGCTTAACCTCAAACTATGTGATCCATCAGAACTGTACAACACGCTCGCAGAAATATACACACATTGTTGAATAGAATATCTTTTACAATGGCTTATCTCCCATTTACGTTACTGGAAGACAAGATGATAAAACAAGAGGAGAGCAGAAAGAAATGGTGTAAGGGAGGAATTCTTACCACATAGGAAAGCGATTAGTGATTTTACAGACCTTAGAAGCGGTGGGGTGTTGAGTAGGTGCGATAAACACTGCACGCTTACAGCGTTAGATTTGTTGCGGCAACATCCCGCAAGCGTTAGTGTCGTTAACATGCAGGCTCGAACTGGCGCCGTCTGGTGGCTACGGTTAAAATAATTAGCAGTGGAATCATTGCAAGGAACTAAATTTATTGTCAAAGTAATTTGTTCTAGGGATTGTTCTTATTCTTCTTATAGTCCATACCGTGTGGCGTTGGGGATCATGTCTGTCCACAGCCTCTTGTGCTTCCAATCATTTCTGATACCGACGTTCTTCCACGCCATGATGTCAGACGGCCCAGCATCTTCTCTCTTGGTACTGTGGATCCAAAGCAACATCATGATAGTTTAGTTGTGTGGTTTTAAATACGTTTTTCTATATAGTAATCAAAATAATTCATGATTAGCGTTGTTAACAAGCAGCCTGGAACTGGCGTCAAGCGATGATTGCGGGTACAATTATTAGTAGTAGAATCATTGTGAGAATAATTCGTCATCAAAGTAATTTACTGTGTGATTACCAAAGCTATAACAGTATGGTTTAGGTTTGGATGGTTTAAATGCTTTTCTTCTTCTTCTTCTTCTTCTTCTTCTTCTTCTTCTTCTTCTTCTTCTTCTTCTTCTTCTTCTTCTTCTTCTTCTACTTCTTCTTCATTTTATTCTTCTTCTTCTTATTGAGTCTGAAGATTGAATTGGTAATATGAATCATCTTGCTAGTGGCCTGAATGTTCAGATTTCTACTTGCCTCTATTACTACTTCTTACAGATCTTTTGGATTTATCATAAGTTGTGTCTATATTCGACTGGGGTAATCTTCCACTTGATTCTATGACTACTTCTTATCGATATCTTGGCTTTATCAAAAGCCATGTCTCTATCAGACTGAGATAATCTTCCACATTCCTTTGTCAGTCTGTAGGCTTCTTCAATTTCAGCTATATTGCAAAGTAAAGGCAGCAGTATAGCACAACCATTTTGGACTTCTGCCAGAGTTTGTGTAGTGCTTCGCTTAGGTCTGCTGGGTCTGCAAGTTTTCTGCTCTTCAGTAATGAAAAAGAGAACTATTTATTTCTGTTTATTTTTCTCACTCAGCTACATTTCTGCTGCAGTTATCAAGTACTATGCTATTGTCATTTTTCTAGGTGTTACTGGCTGTTTCTTAAATGTTTTATTCCTTTTTTCTATATAGTGTTACAATTAAAACTGGTTAGTGCAGTTAACATGAAGGCTCGGAATTTCGTATTCTGGTGAATACGGTTAAAATAAATTTGGGTGGAGTCATTGTAAGGACTTAAACTCGTTGTCAAAGTAATTTGTTCTGCGATACCAACCGTGTCAGCTCGGTTAAGTGTGGATGGTTTAAATGACATTATTCTGTATTATAATATCATGAATACTGGATAGTGTAAACATGCCGGCTCTAGCTTGCATCGTCTGGTGACTGAGGTTAAAATTATTTGCACTGGAACGATTATAAATAAACTAATCTTGTTGTCAAAGTTAATCGTTCTTGGGAAGCCAAAGCTATATATGTATAATTTATCTTTAGATGGTTTAAATACGTTATTCGATATAGTAACATGAACAAGTAATGGTTAGTGTAGTTAACAAGTTCGAACTGGCGCCTTCTGGTGACTAGTGTCTTCATCATCAACTTCTTCGTTCACCCTCGTTCACGTTGTGATATTAACTTTCGTGAGCGCGTACTAGTGTGTTTATGCGTGTATTGTTACATGTGCGTACGCGTTGTGTCAACTCATTTAGGCGATTGTATTTTCCAGCTGTCCAAGTAGCAGCCGTCAAAATCAGTCTCATGTGATAATTAAATATGCATGAAATACATAGTTTTAAGCTTCTGAACATGCCACCATTGGGTTTTAGATGTGATCTTGATCATAAACTTATTATTTTGAAGATACTGTTGTGGTTTTCCTTGGTTTTCTCAGCCACGTGGATCCTTTGTGACCTCCACCTCCAACAATGCCAGATGTCAGAACACCTGTGCGTGTACTGAAGTACCGAATGCCGCCCTTTCTTCTCATAGCTCATACAAAGAGACTCTAAGCAAAATATTCGAACTCCGTAACACCGGAGTGGGCCCAGTTTTTCCAGTTATGTATGATATAGAATATGTTGCTTTCGCTAGCAGGCATTTCATACTGATAATGAGGGAGAGCACTTTACATGCAGTGTAAATGTATATTACGAATGTCAAACAGTTTCATTCTAATATATTTAAGTCATGTGTTCGGTGTTTCCCCCTCTAATATATACCATGCCGTAGAGATTACAGTAGGGATTACCTATATGATCTCAATTAACTCTTTCGCTACCAAACAAAAATTGGGTCCTGACCAAACAGAAATTCATGGCAGAAAATTTGAAGTAGGGGTGTTCACAATAATGCTTTTAAAATGGTTAAAATGGTAGCAGATTTATTGTATTACATATCAAATTAAAGAGGATTGCACAAGGAACATGACAGTGTTAATATTTAATTGATAGGTTACAAATATTATGACAATAATGAGAGGTTTAATAATAACAACTGAAATTAAAGAGGTAAAAATTATTTTTAAAAATTGCACTTATAAGGTGTTTTCTATACTCCTCTACTGCTAATCATGTTTAATTTACTGAATAATCAAACAAACACCACTTGTCTTCAACAATATAAACAGTATTGCTCATTAAAATTACCCAAAAGGAAGTTTTGCTGCATATTCTGAACCATGTCTTTTTCACACAAAATGAAAAAAAAATAATGGCAGAAAACTGGAAGTAGGGGTGTGTCACAATAATGTTATGAAAATGGTTAAAATTGTAGCAGAAATGTTGTATTATATATCAAAATAAAGGGGATTGCACAAGGAATATGTTGGTATTGGAATTATTGCTATAGGTTGTAAATATAATAAAAATAATAATATAATTTGACAAAAACGAGGTAAAAATGATGAAAAAATTGCACTTACCAAGGGGCGTTGTTATCCTGATTACTGCTAAATCACTGCTAATCCTGTTGAATTTACTGAACAAACACCACTTTTCTAAATGGAATGGAAATGGAAACGCCCACGAGTATGCGGCCTCGTAGAATGACTTCAGATCAAGCTAGGTTATTGTTCGGAAGCCTACTCGGTTGACATTCAGTGTCCCTGTATAATTGAAATTGTTGGAATGCAGATAATCAATCAGAGCTTTCGAAGTGTAGAATCTGTCAGCAAAGATGTGATGGCCAGCTCCGAGAACATTCAGTAGTGTGGCAAACACTTTCACTGCATGAGCAGTTGTGGGATCTAAATCCGGACTGTATTCGGTGTTTCTTCCATAGTAAATTTTTAAATTCACCACATAGCCAGTCGCAGAATCACAAAGGCCAAATGTTTTGATGTGGTACTTGTGAGGCTTTGTTGCATTGTATTGTCTGTGCTGAAATCTGCCCTTCCACCCAATAATCATTTCATCAATGGACACATTTTCAAATGGGTAAAATGCTTCCTGGAATTTCTTCAGAATCATGTCAACAAGAGGATCGATTTTTTTTTGCACCTGCTGCCTCTGGTTCACATACGTGAAACATGGTCTGATAAATAGATTCAAATCGATTCCTTGGAAACATAGTGGCATACCAAGGAGTATATAAATGTGCACTTGTACTCTAATAGTCTTTGATACATGGTCTTGGATCAAGTCCCATAGCAATAATGACAGACGTAAACTTCAGCCATTCGTGCTTCGTGAGTGGGGTCCAGGATAACAGACTAAAATGTTTTCTTTTAGGAGTGTTCTGCATCAACATCTTTTCTGCATATTCGTTTACATTTTTAATTAAACAATCCACTATGTCATCATCAAAAACACTTTGAGAAAATCCATAGGTGTTTGAAGTTGATAAAGTTTAGAGTTGACGTGAGATCTTCGAGGACGAAACTCAAACTTCGGTTTTGTTTCCCCTTCTGACACATCTTGCCATGTCGATGATGATGATGGATGGAGAGGTGCATCACGCTCTACAGAAGCTTGTAAATTCGAGTTTTTTCCTCCAGTTTTATTCTTATTTTGTACTGTTTGCTTTCCTTTGCGCTGTGAAGTAATTGTGACATCCTGACATTCATTGTCAGACGGACATTCATTGTCAGATACCTCAGCTGATGACGAACTATCACTGGTTTCTTTATCACCACGTGCTAAAACTTTAGACTCACAAATAAAACTTCTTTCTGAATCTTCACTCAAATCGAAATCACTATTGTTTAAAACTGTTTCGAACAATAACCTAGCTTGATCTGAAGTCATTCGACGAGGCCGCATACTCGTGGGCGTTTCCATTTGTGGAAAAACCAAAACAAACAAATTAACGCTACTTTAAAACTTAAAAATTCAGAAGAATCGATGTTGGCAAATGTATTACCGCACAATGATGATAAAGATATGTTCCGGCCGTGTAAATTTTCAGTTTACTGTAACTTAAAATTCCGGAATGGAGCAGAAATGTATCAAATACACCACTGATCATTCTGTGTCGATAGAATAACCAATTGCCACCAGAGTCGGTCCATTTGGCGATGTATCGGCCGCTGGTAGCAGAGAATAGTCATATGGTTAGAAACGCATTATTCTATTAAACATTCCCAAAATGATCCTCTCAGCTATACTGTCCACTGGTTAAATCACAATTTTACAATCAACAATTAAGACATTGAATCTGTAATTACCATAACTTCATAATTAAAAGCATTGGGGCCTGTTCTGAAGAAGTCAGGAGGAGACTGACACTAACAGTGCAGAGTATAGACACCAGTAACCATACACAAGCAAACAACAGTGCAGAGTATAGACACCAGTAGCCATGCACAAGCAAACAACAGTGCAGTGTATAGACACCAATAACAATACACACGCAAATATTACGAGAGAATGTGTCTTTCCGGTTGCAACATATAGGTGTGAATCATGGACTATTTCGCAATCACTATATAAGATAATGGGAGCTATTGAACTTAAATGTTATAGAGCACATATGAAAATACCGTAGATCAAGGAGAAAAAGAATTCCGATATTCTACTTTATTTGAACATGAAAGAAAACAGTGTCAGAAACAGCTTCATCTTTAGGAAACTGTAATATTCTAACCACATGAAGCTTGACGGTGGCTGGGAAAGACAATGATACACATAGCAAGGTTCCCGGAATAAGAGGCGGGCATCGACCAGGACATTTAAAGACACGTCAGTATGAAACTGCTTGAAACAGTGAGAACTAGCAACAGTTTGAGAACCTTCCCGGCGGGCCGTTATGAGAAAGTCATTCTGCTAGGGACCTGCTGGGTGGTGCCGACTGTAATGCTACAGATGAAGAGTGTATCAGCTGGGGATTCACTGCTAACGGTGATAAAGTCTGACCACGACAATTAATAAAAGGAATCATATTACTATGCAAAGACTAAAGAATTTAAAAACCGTTATGATATGGATCAGTTAGAACAATAAAAGTATGAGTGCTAAGTGAGTGCAATGTACAAGCGTGCAATATACGAGCGTGCAACATACGGGAGTGAAACTTGGACATTTAACAGCTCAATGTGACAAGCACATCTTCTTCTTCAGCGTTCTGAGCCATTGAGGTTCTTTGCTGCAGATACAATCCGTCTCCATTTGTCTCTCTGGTTGACCTTCTCTTGCCAGTCGTTGACTCCAAGTGCTTGTAGGTCTGTATTTTAATATAAGATTTACAGGTTACTATTCCAAATTCATTCAACAAATAATATAGCAAACACATCCATCTAGCAGGAACTCAATATGAAAAAAAAAAACAAAAAACAATTGGTTATTAAGACCAATTCAATTTTTCAATACCATTGAAGAAACATATTTTCAGCATTTCTAAAGATATCATTGTCTGAAAAAGATAATTATGGAGGGAGGTGAACAGGGAAAGTCGAGAAAGGTAAGACACCAAAGCAGATAGATCGAAGATGGGTAGATAATGTGCACATGACAGATACAGGGGCAAGCCGTTTAACTTATGACGGAGTTTGGAAATAATAGTATGGCGGAATTGTTTTTCAAGAACAAGGCCACGGGGTGATGATGGTAAAATAAAGCAGCAACAAAAAACATGAGGATTGTTAAAGAAGATCAGGATTAGGAATATAGCATATGTTGGACTTATTGAAAGGTAAGTGTTTCATCATGCTGGATACTGTCGTCGGACAGTGAAGCGTTGGGCTACGGGTGTTTTAAGCCGTGAAATAATATTGTATTTTATCCCGTTCCTTTCCTCGTTATCTCCCCTTCACACAAAAATTAAATTACACATTAAAAAGTATATGGTTCTTATTTCAATGACCAGGTGAACCTCATATCGGCCTTAACCAGAAAAAAAAAATATATAATGATAGTTTTGCAGGTGATTCAATAAGGGCCACGGTCTTGACAGGCATAAGCAGTAACCACTTTGCTACTTTTTTCCTACCTTGCTGAAAACCATAATAATAGGATAGGACGAAATCAAATGTGAAGAGAAAACCAACATAACTATGAGTTTATAAGGGAATATTATGTTGATCCATCACGACAAGATAGAGGACATGTTGAAGTTCATTACACATCCCCTTTGATGTCACGACAGGCAACAGTTCTAATGGGACGTATACTTCCTCAATCAATAAAGCCTTAGATCTTCAGATAATAAAAGTCTCCCAACTGGGGCTATTAATCCAACGCTGCACTAAAGTTCTGCTGGTAAGAAACATAGATACGTTGCATAGCAGTATAACAAGGCAGTTATTTTGTGTATATGTTCTGTTATGGTATATTAGGTTTGTCAAATTATGTGGAAACGGCTCGCCGAGAGGTGAGTACGTCCGGTACCCATTCAGGAGACACGGGTTCGAATCATCGGTAAAGTAATGGATTTTTTGCTTGTTTGAGGGCACAAAGATAACCTAACTTGCATTGTCCGCGGTGTCAGCAATGGCCAGGAGGCCTTAACTCCTCAGGCTCACGACTCCCTGTCCTACACCGCACGGTACTATAA
>JACEFZ010025343.1:87500-91470 GCA_014155875.1 Cepaea nemoralis
TGCATTTAACGTTTCCTATCACTGTGTTATTATCTTCTTGATGTGAAGCGAACAAATACCCCCTGGGGAGGAATGATAGCTTCAAATGTTTTACTGTGTTGTTACAATCGAAATAAGCTAGTGCAAGAATCCTTCGGGTAGATGTGCTGGAAAATCAACAGATTCCTCATTCAATAAACACAGGTGAGGTGTTCACTATGTTTTGTGTGTGTGTGTGTGTGTGTGTGTGTGTGTGTGTGTGGTGTGTGTGAATCGACCGCAAGCTTTAGTCCAATGCCTCTCTACAATGTACTGGTAGCGTAGTGGACACACTCTCTACAACGTGCAGGTGGAGCCACGTTATAGTAGTGGACACACTCTCTACAATGTACGGGTGGAGCCATGGTAGTGTAGTGGACACACTCTCTACAATGTGCTGGGGGAGCCACTGTAACGTAGTGGACACACTCTCTACAATGTACGGGTGGAGCCATGGTAGTGTAGTGGACACACTCTCTACAATGTGCAGGTGGAGCCACGGTAGTGTAGTGGACAGAGTCTCGCCTGAATCGTTGTTTCAAGCTAAACCGTGTACCATAAACTATCTATGGAAGTAAAAGCAGCCGATGCGATACTGACCACATCACTCACCGAAGCGGATTGGTCTATGGGTCTAGCCTAGGATGTATAACAGGTTCGTTTACTTGTGCACTGTTCCAAAACCCAGTGTGCATTGTGACACGTAGAATATTCCCTTGCTTACTTTCTAACGAACACACAAAATGTTTCATTTCTTAGAGTATATACATTGTAAAGAATAAATGTTAATCAGGTTGATTGTTACATCAGATTAACAACCATACATCTATGTCAATCATGGCATCTAGTAGGGCCAGATAAATAGGTGAAGCCCGTCAAAGCAAGTTTAGTGAGCTTGAAACAATGCATGTGATTAATGAGTGATGTTGCACTGGACGTAGGCTATTTATATCACAGAAGTGTTATCTGTGGGCATTAGGCTTGACAATAAAACACTTAAATTATGAAAGAGAAACAGAACCAACGCAGGCATAATACCTACCAGTCCATATCTGATTTACCGAAACATAACTTGGTATATATTAACATGATTCTACACAAATGTGAAGTTCCCACTTGAACAACAGCGAAGTTTCTAAACTTGTTGAGAGAAGGAAATGTTCTGCAACACAGACCCATTGAGATGATCCTGTGGCACCGGTTGAGAAGAAACGTTGATGCACCAGTCTTCCACAGATAGATGCAAGTATTGTTCAGAGCTCAGGCAGTCCCACATTTCAATATATAGGGCGTAGTTAAACCCCACAGTCTTCCAGAGGATTCATCACAAATCAATCAAAAAGGCAAACAACAAATAAGCAGGCCAAACAATCAACCAACCTGCCTTGATGTTACTTCATTAACAATTGAATGTAGAAATTAACATCGATCGCAGTAAACTCGTCAACAGAGAAAATGTAATAATTAACTCTCACCTTCAATTCGGAAAACGAATGCAGAAACAGATTTACGCAATCCGGTGAATGATATCACGCGTTTAATAGTGTGCCGAATAATAACAATAGGCAATAGTCTCCTGTACTGTTAAAACGCCCTTTATACAGGGTCGAGGTTTAACCTAGTATCTATGAAACTTCCCTAAGATTATCCAGTTTCACCTTGACGTACAATCTTCTAATCCGCCGTTTCCAAACCTAGGATTGGTCTAGGTTCGGTCCTTTCATTGATCATATCCTTCAATAGATTCTTCCTCCTGTTATCTATTCGTCTAGCCTCGCAATCATCGCATCCCTCTCTTCACCAAATACGGGCTCCACGAAAACGCAGCCACTCCGCAGAAGAATCTCACAACGTCTGTTTACTTGTTGTCTTCTGACGTCGAATGTTTCCCTTGGTTTTAGGTTTAGTTTGGTATGTTCTTTTGGAAATCCCGTTTCTCTCCTTATGTATCTTCTTCTTGGTGTGTGCCCGTCATGGCACGACCCAGGGGCCAAACAACCAAGCAATAGGCACAGGCCAAAACATCAACCAACCAAGAGGACAAACCATGAAGTAACAGGCAAATCAACATCCCACCAAGCAACAGGCAAAGACAAAAGAATCAACCATCCAACCAACCAAGACAAAAGAATCAACCATCCAACCAACCAAGAAGACAAACATCCAAGCAACAGGAGGCACGGACCAAACAGTCAATCTAGAGACAAAACATCCAAGTAACAGGCACAGACCGAATAATCAACCACCCAACCAACCAAGACGACAAACATCCAAGCAACAGGAGGCACGGACCAAACAATCAACCTAGAGACTAAACATCCAATCAACTAGAGCAGTGGTTCTCAACCGGTGGGTAATTCCCCCCAGGGGGGAATTTGAGGGTTTCCGGGGGGGGGGGGGGAATGAAGACATTGTCAAATTGGTTTCAGGACCACACAAAACATGAACGTTAAATCCCCCGATTATTTCAACATCGCGTTAATACAAGAACCGATTACTTGATATTGTTTTCCCTCCATAATATACGGTTCTTTTCCTTCTACCTAGCCTCTATGGTTTAAGTTGCCGTATTTTACCATAGATTTAATTTGCGGTAACTTACGTTTTTTTGTTATTGCTTCTCCGTTTTAATGAGGTTTAGAGTACTCATCATGTTTAATTTCCCGATTATTTCAAGATCGCATTAAAACAGAAACCGATTACCGAGATCCCTCCATTGTTTACGAATCTACACGTCTCAGCTTTTCAAATTATTATATTTGCGGAGGTAAGGAGACTGTCTTTTTAAGACGTAAGTTGACTCGTGGATATATATATATATATATATATTTATATATTGCATATCCTATTTACAGGGCATTGCAGTCAACACCAGCATTTTACAGCTGCTGTTGATGTCTTGGCAAGTTTTATGTTCAGTGGTTTGCTATTGCTTTCTGAATGTCCGGCTCACATACTTTTCCATAAGAAATTGATGCAACGCGATCCGCTGGCGAATAATCTCGCGCAGCTGTGTTTCGTACCTGGGTATACGGGATTACGAACAGCGTCCTTAACGCCTTCATCAGGGAGACTGGCATATATATATGAATGTGCGTGTGTTTGTATGAGTATATATAGATATATATATATATATATATATATATATATATATATATATATAGATATATATATAGTATATATATATATATATATATATATGGATTCACAAATATCGTCATCAACGGAGAAGAACGACCTCAGTGTGTTATTTGTAGTAAAAGTTTGTCAAATGATTCTATGAAACCGACACAGTTGAGAAATCATTTGTTGAATGTTCATGCTCAATACAAGGACAAGGACAAAACCTATTTTGAACGTCTTGGGAATGCTGTCAATAGGATGAGACTGGATTTAAAAGGGGTATTCCAAGAAACAAACCAAAAGGTTACTGAAGCTTCCTATGTCGTAGCACTGGAGATAGCGAAGCAGAAAAAACCACTTACAATCGGGGAATCTTTGATCAAACCTTGTCTCAAGATGGTGGAAATTGTGTTTGAAAATGAATCAGAGAAAACAACTTGCAGCGGTTTCACTATCAAACGACACTGTTCAAAAGAGGATCAGCGATATGGTCAATAACATTAAGGATCAAGTTGTGCAAGAGGTCAAGTCTGCAGCATTTGGGCTCTATTCAATTCAAATTGATGAATCGACTGATGTGGCATTGTGTTCTCAGTTGATAGTGTTTGCAAGGTATGTGCATTCAGGATCATTTAAAGAAGAGCTTCTTTTTTATTCTCCTCTTGAAACAACTACCATGGCCTCTGATATTTTGGAAAAGGTTTAATCTTTCCTTGAATCCGAAAATCTTTTATGGGATAAAATTTTGTGGTGCTGTACAGATGGACACCACTTTTAAAAAGGGTTTTGGGGGAAACCAAATTTCCCCGGAAAATTTCCAAGGGTTTTT
>JACEFZ010025344.1:0-12451 GCA_014155875.1 Cepaea nemoralis
ACTCCGTCACGAATCTGCAGAATTGTCCGCACCAGCTAAACCATTCTTCTCACCCAACTCCGTGAAATATTGTAGTGTCGACATCTTGTCCTACCTGTATAATAATCTAGCTGAAATATGATAGAAGAGTATGCAAAAATGTAAATATGTTCAATTCAGATATAACAACTGCTGAACAAAATGTGAACTGCAACTCAACAGCAATGTAAAATTGAACAATAACGAAATTCAGTAACTTCTTGCTATCTATATATCTGAAGTGTTACTATCTGTAAATAACAGAAAATAATATAAGAAATATATTCAGTGTAAAGAATATATAATACTAGACAGTCAATAATGACAGAAGACGACTGATGAGTGACGTAACTAGATATTTTCTTTCATAAAAGACAATAGTACTTTTACAGAAATTTGACGTAAATATCCTCTCTTACTACTACACTTAACCCAAGACAACAATTATGTGTTGACCCCACAATATTCAAGTGTCCTTGCTTAATGTAGAAACGCTCTTCCAACCGCTCCCACCATCCATTTTTGAACTAATTTACTTAATATTAAATAATAGGCACCTCATTTATCAACAATAACACATTAACCAACAGTAACATATACTGGCCTTTTTCCGGTTCTCGTGTCCGTAAATATAATGCTCGATAATTTACATCCTATATGTTAACCACGATATGCCAAGGGAAGGAATTGTATAAGGAAGTAGACCGCTCCTTGCTTGTACGAAAGTACAATGAATTTGTACTTAAACCCGAACCAACGTGGTTCGTAACCAATCTCTGAGAAACGTGATTGGCTTGGGTGTTTTCGACGATACTTGAGTTATAGCAGCTGAGTGCTGTGGGTACTGGAACGCTTAATGTCCACAATGGAGTATAGCGTCGTAAAGTTTAGCGTGAAGACGAATGGTATCACGCCCAATAAGAACAATGTCACTCCGTATAACGTTCCGATGTGTAACAGCTGAAGTGTAAAGTGAGTAGCCTCCTGACATGTGTAGTGTATCCGTGTACAGTCAATCAGTGTCCAGTGTGAAGTGTTGATGTAGACAAGTCCGACATTCCGTGTAGAAATTCTTTTGCGTTAATGTTGCAACAGAGGTGTCAATCCCTAATCGTAACGGTGTCCTAGTGGATCGGTAACATTGGAACAATGTCGATAAATCCCTTGGTACAGCGGTAATATGTGTAATATCCCTAAGTGTCTCTATATGTTCCTAATAATGGCATCATCATACTGGCCTTGTTGGCGTTGTGTCCAGGCGTTACGGTTGTTCGTAAATGTTGATGTAACTAACTAGTGTTCGGTCTCGATTGACCGAGATGCGTTCTTCCAATGTAATGACATCTTCAGCGATTTCAGAATAGTATGTCATCGTATCTGTGTGCAATAATGTCCTGTATGTGAATAATGTTTATGTACTGTCCTCTATTACGTAAGTAGTGTCGTTGAGTCCACCATAATATTTGTGGATTCCTTATGAACAGCGTTGGCATCCCATGTCTTCATTTAATTTCGGTGACTTGATTATGGGTAAATATAATGCATCTGGCATTGCCCCTAATGTCCTGGCTTCTGAGTATCTACACATGGCGTTGTCTAAATAGCCTGGTATCAGAGTGGTAGTGTAGGACTCGATGCAATAAGTCCCGACGTAATATATCATGTGTAGAGTTCCACTGAATGTCCCACCCACCTATATTTCCTTCAGACTCTTGGTGGAGGGAAGTGTAGGTACTCCCGATAATGTATAATGTACCTTCATAGTAACATCCGATATAGATAAATGTAGACTAGTTAATGTCCCCAGAAGAATAATGAATGTTCCTTGTTTTGCTCCATGATAATATTAACGCTATTAATTTCATGGATTCTCATTAAATATAATGTTCTTCTAATATTTATAGAGTCTTAATATGTTAGTAATGTTCGTAAAATAACGAATGTCTTTCCGATAGAGTAAACTATACTTGCAGTTCGGTAGTACACTCCATCCTATGTGGAATAGTCCAAAAATGTGATAATAATCCCGAATCATGACGAACTTCATAAATTCCGCAGATTGTTTAGCATAAAGTCACTTTTGAGCAGTTGTAATCAAATTGGTGAGCAAATCATCAATTCTCGAATGTACAGTGTCCATCGTTGTGTTATCGTACAATATTGTGGTGTAGACTTGTGGCAGTGCAGTGTTTCTTTAGATCTTATGGCCTACTCACATCAACATAGTTACTTTCCATATCGACCATGGTGTCGAATGTTTCGGACATTTCATATCTATGTACTATCTTCCTTTCTTAAGTAGCACTGTAGTCATACCCGTACATTCTTTCAAAACACAATAATGTTCTTAAATATGCTGTGATCTTTCCAAATGTCAGTTGTTACAAATATAATATAGCGCTGTGGCTTGTTTCATATCGTGCAGTTTCGCGCGTATGGTGCGACTATTATATTTCTACTGCACTTCTTCTACGTAATGTTGTTCTTACGTCCTGATATGTTAATTCTCATTGTACCGTTCTTATAATATATACACTTTCACTTACTGTTGTAAACTTTGTAACGTCTAAGATCTTCAACTTACTTGAACTAATTCCTGATCTTCCCCATCTTTGTGACGTGGAGTTTTCGTGCGTTCTTTCTTTCTGTGTAGCACGGTGTGAACTGCGCCGCTGGTACGTAATTCCTTATGTTCAGCTCTTAGAAACTGGCGGGAATTTATGTTGATCAACAAACAGTGTCCAGAAACGACCCCCACATGTCTCAATGTGCCTGTCCGCTAAACGCAACTGGAGCAAACACAAAAAGCATCATCGAAAAATCGGAACTTGGTAACAGAACTCAGAACAGCATACTCAAGTGAAGCGAACGATTTTCCAGACGTTTATTTCCGCCACCGGTACAAGGATTAAACTCTGGCAGAAAAGCAGGCTGATCCCTAACCACAGGATCGGCACCTACTCAAATACATCCACCCCTGAGCTCCCAAACCTTCCTATCCATTCTTCAGCTCAATTTCTTAGATACTAAGATTCAGTCTAGGTGGATTTTCCATTCCCGGTCCTTTTCACTGTTGTGTCGTCCTCAATAAACTCCTTACCAGACTCCCTGCTGTCTCATCCCGAAATCACGGCATCCAGGTGTCACCTTCACCTCGAGCCTTCAGAAACACATCTTGTTCGTATCACAAAGTCCCAGCGTCTCCCTTTGCTGTCCAATTACGTTCTCCACATTTTCCTTGTATTATCACTATATGATTTTCTACCGCCTATTCCGATGACGTCATTCTGTCTAAACGCCATGTGGCACAGGACCTCCTGTTTTTCACTCTTCTTCTTCTTTGTTCGTCTGGAATGTTTGTTTTGGACGTAATTGCATTGTGCCTGTTTACAGAACAACTGCAATATTTGTGCCTTTTGGCCGACACATCCAACTTCTTCAGGCATTTGTTGACAGGTTAACATTCCCAGGGTTTCTCACTCTGCCCTGACAAAATTGTTAGGAAAGAATACATACCCGCAGGTAGATAGAGCCTGTCACCCTCAGTAGAATCTGTCCAGAGGAAGCAAGCCTTAACAAATACATGCAGACGTCAGACACACAGACCTTTGAGGTGCTTAACTAGGTGTGATGCACCGCCTCGCAAGGGGAACGAAGAAGACTGTTTTTTTTTTCTTTTTCTAAACACTAATAAACATTTGTAACTGATGTTTCCAGAGAGTGAGAGAACTTTCCAGAAAGCAGTTCATGCTACGAGCCACAATCCAGAAGTGCAGAGAGAAGGCAGGACTGCCGCCACTACTGTGAGAGAATCAGCCAGTTATTTGTTGCAAGGCTCACATATGGAAGCACCGCTAGGCCTGGAAGGAGTTCATTGTTCCAAGTTCATGGATTATTGTGTTGACAACAGCTTTAAATATTTGCTGGGGATGTTGCTAGAGATATCTACAGCAGTTGAAGACTGCCTGTCTTATGACAGTGATGTTGACAATAATGATACGTATGTAGTATCTGTAAGGATTTAATCAGTTTATGATTTTAAGAGTTAACAGTTATTAAATTATATGTGGGAAGTGAAAGTATTCAATTAACTTTTTCTGTCCCATATAGTTGTCTTAGATTCTAGATCACAAGGAGATATTAACCGTCTGGGGCTAAAGCAAATAAAGTAACTGGAATAGGAACGGTTGAAGCAATAGCCAAACTTTATTCATCCATCTGTCTATCCACTCATCCATTCATTCATCTATTCACCCATCCATATATCTATCTATCTGCATCTTTGTCAGTCTAATCTAATCTACCTAACATGCTATGTATCTATCTATGTACCTACCTACATACATGTCTCTCTATCTACATCTCTCGCTGTCTCTGTAAATGTATCTATTTGTTATCATTGATTTGTTGTGAAGCATTAACAGCATGGGACTGCAAGAATAATATTTACTGACAGTATTTGGGTAGCTGGCAAAGTAGATGATAAATGCTTGATGCAAAATTAGTTAAAACTATATAGACTAAATAGTTAAAACTATATAGACAGATATTGTAGAATTTATATATGTCTGTCAGTATGTTAGTTCTTGTTCAGCCTGCATGAACAGCCATGGCTGTACTGAGCTTATCAACCAGTGGTTCTCTTTATTGATGATGTGCAAGTTATAAATTAGTATTTATATGAGAACTGTAGTATGTGCATGAAGTTTGCTAAATTGATAACATTCTTATGTCAATGCTGGAGAATTCATAATAGTATTATATAATAGCAGAGCTGTAAATATTAGGTCATGGTTGTGAAAGTATACGATTTAATGTGATTTCACAAGTGTATGCTGTGTTGTGATTGTGGAAATGTATGCTGTGTAGTGATTGTGAAAATGTAATCTTTAATTTGATTGTAGAAGTGCAAGTTCATATTTTTGTAATAGGCTTCCATGTGTCATATTGCAACCAAGCCAAGATAACATATTTTTATATGACGTTCAATAGTTGACTGTCTACTTCAATATCTTTAAGAAAATGTGCATTTCATCTCTTTTCTGTCCAGCTTATTTTTTGCATCCTGCGATAAGACCACATCTCAATAGCTGTCATGCCCTTTTTAATCTCTTTTGTTTAGAGCATGTTTCAGAACTATAGTGCTATAGGCCACCTATGTATTGTGATGATTCAGTTTCTCAGTTCAGTATTGATATTAGGAATGTTTATCTCTCTTGAAATACCTTTTCTGGCAGCTGCAATACTTGATCTTACTTTAATTTCACATCAAGCATCTTCTGTAATTAGTTAGCCCAGATAAGGAAGCTTAAAAAATAAATAAATTTGGTCTTACTAGAATAATATGGTGCTTTCCCCTTGCTGATGTGAAAGGTTTGGTTATGTAAATGAAAGATGTACAGATTTGACAATGCCTGTGTAAATGGTTGTAATTAGAACATGATCAATGTGTGTGCTGCAGGAGTTCAGTCTATAATGAGATAAGTAGAAATAATTACAGTAAAACTTTGATTAAGCGTCACCGTCCAGACCAGGGCTGTGACGGATAACCAAAGAGACGGATAACAGAATATCGTAATACGTATGTACAGTAACGTGATTTCACTGCAGGCTTGGGATGAAAATAAAATCCTTTAAAAGTGAATAATACATACATATTGTATTTAATGTTTAAAAACGATCAATATAAACTTCAATATATATATACAGATGTATAGTGATGGGTTTGTGGCGCGCCAGATCAAGCTCAACTCCTCCATCATCGAAGATTAGTCACTTCCAGCTTTATATTGTAGGGTATAAAAGTAATCCATGGACAGTTTTAAAGATGTCTGTTTGTTGATACTCATACATTTTCTTTTAAAGGATGATGGTGCTTAACAGAAATTGCTGGTTAAACGAGTGACAGTTGATCACATTTTTACTGTATGTTTATGACAGATGTTATGTTTATAACTGTGTATGCAAGAGCTGTAGAATGTTCAGTAATTTGTAAATGTGGTAGTTGTGAATATTAATATTGTTTTGCTGGTGTAAATCAAAGTTATACAATAATTTTATTAATGAGGTCTGTGAAGATCTCATGTTGTTGATGTACATGACAGTCATACAAGCTAGTCATCTTGAAACTGACAACTCTAAAATAATTATGCCATTAATTGTTTGAGGGATTATGATATCATTGAATGGGAACTATTTTGTTTAATTACTATGTTGAATACTAGGAAAATATTTTGCAAAATTCTTGAGAAAAGATTACGAACTACCATAGAACCCCAGCTAAGTGAAACAACTTGGATTTAAGAAAAACAAAGGATGCACAGATGCAATTTTTGCTCTTAGACAGCTTATAGACAAATCAATAAAATTAAAGAAACACTCTACTTAGCCTTTGTTGATCAAGAAAAGGAAATATCGATACATGAAGCTCATAAACAGGCACTGTCCTGCTGTTTATACTTCACCTCGACACCGCAAGGTACAAGAGGAACAAGATGAGATGATGATGAGACTATGTTGAAAGTTACTAAAGTCATATTAGGGAGGCATGGTGGTGCAGCAGCTAGCTTGCTTGCCTGCCAACCTGGTGGTCAAGTTTTCAAATCTCCATCGAAGACAGTTTAAAAAAAAAAAAATCATTGACTTGCACTCCCCAGTTGACCCAGCCTAAACTGAGTACCAGGAAATTTCATGGGAAGTAAAAGTGACCGGCACAGTATTGATAACATGAGCCATCGAATCGCGATTGGTGTACACAATATGCCTGTATATACTCATATTGTTTGTGACTTATGATTCAATGAAGACTTCTGTAGTACAGTGCAGACCTGATAAGGCGAACTCACCTGGGACCCAAGAAATAGTTCTTCTCATCAGAAATTCCTCTTATAAGAGCCAAGAGACAAAGAAGAACAGTTGCCGGGGATAAACAAATTGTTCTGGGGGGGGGGGGTGTCTCTTGAGGAATTAAGGCCGCCTGGCTAGTGCAGTCATGAACTTTGCAGGTTAGAGTATATAGACATTTGCCACATCCGAGATCACCTTAAGCACTTTGTACTGTATTCAGATTTCTGTAGTATTCAGACAAGTCAGATCAAACCATAACCCAATCATGATTCATATGGGATCGATGATGGAAGCATCACCACCAGGTTAAATATACCATTATAGTATTCTCAGGGGTAAGAGGTCAACTTGAAAAACATGTTGCATGTCCTTCTCAGGATGTTGTGATCATTCCCCCAACCCCAGGTTGATTTTCTCAGCAATTTTATGTTCATTAGTTTGCCATGGCTTGCTGAACAAGAAGTCAGTGTTGAAGTCTGACTGACTGGTTTAAGGGTCAAACCTGCTACCCCACTGTCAACACACCGGACATTTAAACACAAGCACATTAAATCCCATGGCCGCATAGTAGCCCTCTTCTCCAAGTATATCAAGTAAAGTGACTTGTAGGCTGGTGTTCTAGTTGTTCAAACATAGCCTGGACACCGACTTAATTGACGTGTAGGCAGGTGTTCTAGTTGTTCAAACATAGCCTGGACACTGACTTAATTGAATACATTGACTTGTAGGCAGGTGTTCTAGTTGTTCAAACATAGCATGGACACCGACTTAATTGAATACATTGACATGTATGGAAGTTTTCTAATTGTTCAGAGACAGCCTGGACTCTGACTTAATTGGCCTTCTTTTGATAATTTCCAGTTATTTAGGGATTTTTAATCTGTTCGGTATGCACAGTTCCTTTTATTGTTTATCTCTTTTAGCATCCTCAGGGTTTTTGTGCACATTGTCTTCATCGGAATGCCGCGTACATTCAGACACAGATACTGTACTTCTTGGCTATTCCTACCCCAACAAAATTTGATTTGTGTGGTTTTGATGTCTTCATTTTCTTTAGTACTTACCAATTATAAAATTCTTCCATATTTAATCAAACCATATTTCTGTATCAGTGTTTTATTATGTGGATTTTACTTGTTGAATCTTTAATGTCCAATTGTTGATTTTGACATTTTTCCCATAGAGACAATCTTGGTTATGTGCATGTCTGTACATAGCATGCTATTGGTTCAGTTTTGTTATTTTTGTTTTGCATATTTTATTACCAAGTTCTTTTGTTGGTATTATTTGACTGACTGAAAATGTTTTTTTTTATATACTTTGAGTTTACATTATGCTTCTTACTGGAAACATTTGCAGTTTAGTAAAGAATGGTTGTGATCAAGGAAATGAGAAACAGAGTAATAAAATAGCTGTAAAACAATAGTAGCAAGTCTATACAGTATTCAGACTGCCCAAAACACATCTATAGAATATTGAAATATTGTTACAGGACACACATCTATAGAATATTGAAATATTGTTACAGGACACACATCTATAGAATATTGAAATATTGTTACAGGACACACATCTATAGAATATTGAAATATTGTTACAGGACACACATCTATAGAATATTGAAATATTGTTACAGGACACACATCTATAGAATATTGAAATATTGTTACAGGACACACATCTGCAGAATATTTAAACATTTAGAATGCATATATGTAGAACAATTAAATGATGTTGAGCACAGATCTATAGAACAATTAAATGATGTTGAGCACACATCTATAGAATAATTAAATGATGTTGAGCACACATCTATAGAATAATTAAATGATGTTGAGCACACATCTATAGAACAATTAAATGATGTTGAGCACACATCTATAGAATAATTAAATGATGTTGAGCACACATCTATAGAATAATTAAATGATGTTGAGCACACATCTATAGAATAATTAAATGATGTTGAGCACACATCTATAGAATAATTAAATGATGTTGAGCACACATCTATAGAATAATTAAATGATGTTGAGCACACATCTATAGAATAATTAAAAGATGTTGGGCACACATCTCACTGATAGAACATTTAAACACCTTAGAGCACAAGTCATTTGAATATTCAATCTGTCATATTCTGTCAAACTTCATAAACTAATATGCAGTGAGTTTACCTGAAAGAAATGAGGCATTTTCAATGAGTCTGTTATATTTGTAATTTTTTTTAAGTCACACTAGTGCAATTTGATGTTAACAATGAAGTCCATAATGCCCTCTCAGTATTAACATAATTATTTGATGTGATGTTGCAAATGTTGCTTTTATTTATTCAGTGATTATTTCATGATTTTGTCATCTGTTTAGAAAGGGTTTCTTAAAGGTGATCCATTTTACGTAATATTAACAACATAATGTCTGATTTTGACTTGTATTTTGTTTTACATGTCCATTGACTGTCAACATATTTTTTATTGTTTGCTCCCTTTGCTGTGGACGTCTTTGGGGATTTACCCTGTGGCAGGACATCTGTACTACTTAGATGAAATTCTAGTTGTGTCTTGACAAAGATGAATGTAATTTCTTCTGTTGTAATCCAACATGTCCATTTGGTTCAGGCTGCTTGATCCACTTATAATATAATTGAGATGTTTATTGTTTTGTCTTCCTGTTCCTTGTTTTATCCTGTTTAACTGTTTTCATTTTTATGTTGCATGCTTTACATATTTTTTTAATTTAAATAACGAAGACACAAACAATAGATGGCATGATTTATTGCCTGGCATATTTTCGATGATGATTTTGCTGCATCTCATCAAGTACATACTGCAGAAATCACACACCATAAAATACAGTAATTAGATAAATCCTTCATGCTGAAATATACACATATTCGCACTGTAATTATGTAAATATGCAAACAAGTAAATATGTGTATATTTCAGCTTGAAGGATTTATCTCTTATAGTTTATGGTGTGTGATTTCTGGAGTATACCTGACGGAATGCAACAAAATATACCAGGCCATAAATCATGCAATCTATTGTTTGTGTCTTCGTTATTCAAATTCACCATGGGAAAACATTGTTTTGATATTTTTTATTATTTGCTTCCTTTTGCTGTGGACATCTTTGAGGTTTTACCTTCTGGCAGGATATTTATATTACTTACTACTGTTTCCTATCAACATCTTTGAAGTTTGTACCTACATCAGAGTCTGTACTACATATTGATTTTTCATGTTTAGATTATTTGTTTGTTTGTGTGCATTCACTCGCTATGAACTCAAGCGAGTTCATACATGTGCTAGTACTAATAGTGCACTCGAATCATTGTTACTTACTCTGACAGTCCAAGGTTTGTGCAATATTTATCTCAGGAACTACATCCCTGTTGCTTCCTAGCTCTTTCTAATTTGTTCACTCACATTCCATGATTCACTGCCATACAGCAAAACAAGTTCTATATAATATTTCAGCATTCTCTTTCTTACAATCAATGATAGTGACTTATTGTGTAAGTTACTTTTCTTCTTCTTATTCTTCTTCTTCTGCGTTCATCCGGAGTTTTTTTTCGAACGTGATTGTGTTGTGCCTGTTTATAGCAGAGCTGTTTTCTTGCACCGTTAAGCCGACACATCCAACTTCTGTGGGCATTTGTTGACCAGGTTAACCTTCCCAGGGTAAGTTACTTTTCATTGTTCTGAAATCCAGCTCTTGTTTGACTCATTCTGCTCTTAATCTCTGTCACATATCTGAATGGTACCAATGATATTTCTAGTCTGTAAATCCACTGAAGTGAATGGTGATATTTTTAATTTGATCATTTCTAATTCTGTCTCTGTTAGTGATGTAGCCAGCTTTTCTCAGGCATATCATTTCAGATGGTGTGAGCTTCCTTTATTGCCGTTAAGACAGTGTCCATGTCTGGCACTTTTAGCACAGCATTGGTAGAAATATGCTAATTATCGGTTGCCGCTTGACTTCTGTACCAATATATGGAGGCTTGAGTGACAATGAAAGCTGGTTAGCCTTGTGACATCTTGGTTCTTCTTCTTCTTCTGCGTTCACCCGGAGTTTTTTTCCGGATGAGATTGCGTTGTGCCTGTTTACAGCAGAGCTGCGTTCTTGCGCCGTTAGGCCGACACATCCAACTTCTGCGGGCATTTGTTGACCAGGTTAACCTTCCCGGATCTTGGTTCTATTTTGTCAAGTCCCCCCCCCCCCCCCCCCCCCCCAGTCTTCCATGAAAACACACGTTTAACATTCAGTTGTTAATTCTCCACAGGCCAAAATTTCCAGCATGCATGCATGAAACAGAATATTTGTGCATTGTTATTTTGACGTCAGAATATTAAAATCAAAGTCTTAAAAGTTGACAGGATCGACTTCATTGACCGGATTTTATCCCATATGGCTCTTATCTCTAGGGTGCTGCGTGTCTCGAGGTATGGTGTCTGCCTTGAGTGCTGGAGGTCCCGGGTTCATGCCCTGGTGAGGACAGGGATTTTTTTTCACGTGGACTTCTAGTAATAAAATTTCCCCTGATCTCTGGATAGTGAGATTGGACGCCCGTGTGTATTGTTGCGCACGTAAAATATCCCTTGGCAGTTGGAAATCGAAAAAGAGTAGCTTAACGGCATTGCCTGGGCAAAATTTTGAGTTAAAAATCGACCCAAAATATTTCAGGATCCTCTCCGGTGCTACGGAGTTCGTGCACATAGCTGAGTTTCTCCAGACTCGGGTTTGAGTTAGGAGGAGAACGGAGCACTTATGGGTTAAACTCTTGTGCCGTGATGTTGATCCACCGACTAAACTAAACATGGCTCTATCTCTTTCTGCAGGGTGGCCTGCTGAAGGCGTCGCTGAAGTCTTGTTTGTTCTTACAAATATTGAGATATGTAAATCAGCATTGTGCAATGTTAATTATATGTTCTTTTAGTTACAGCACTATAACAGTGCACACCAGACTGCGCTAGTTATACAAAATATAAAAAATAAATAACAGGAAACAAAATTAAAAACAGGTAAATAATACGACTAGGAGCCATGAAGGCGCAGTAGCTAGCATGCTTGCTTGTGGACCTGGTGGTCATGTGTTTGACAAGTTTGGACTAGAAAGTGGATATCTACGCACTGTAATGGATGCTATTGCATGCTGACGAGGGTGAGGACGGGCAGGCTTCGTGCGGAGTGGCTTGCTTCGCTTCGGAGGTCACGGGTGACAAGCATCGCCTGGATCTTTTCTCTGGGACAATGCCGGTGTGCTGGGAAATGAACAGGCGGACAGATTGGCTGGCTCTGCAGAACTTGGTGGAGTATTGATACATGACAAGGCAGATGTGGTTGCAGCCTTGTGGGAGCACGTGCACACCTCGGAGGAGCAAATGGATTACCATGGTCTGGCAAGAATGAGACAGCGAGGAGTGACGAGGGGATCTGGCCAACGCTCGACGCTCAGAGGAAAGGCGAGACGGACTTATAATCAGATTGCTACTGGTACTATTAGTGTTGGAACTCTTCGCTGGTTACTGAGGATGGGGACGGAGCACTTGGATCTGCGATTCCTAAATCAATCAATCAATCAA
>JACEFZ010025345.1:0-12294 GCA_014155875.1 Cepaea nemoralis
GAGTCAGTGAGTTGAGTTCAGGTGAGTTGAGTTCAGGTGAGTTGAGTTCATGTGAGTTGAGTTCAGATGAGTTGAGTTCATGTGAGTTGAGTTCATGTGATTTGAGGTCATGCGAGTTGAGTTAATGTGAGTTGAGTTCAGGTGAGGTGAGTTCAGATGACTTGAGTTCATGTGAGTTGAGTTCAGATGAGTTGAGTACATGTGAGCTGAGTTCAGGTGAGTTGATTTCATGGGAGTTGAGATCAGGGAGTTGAGTTCAGGTGAGTTGAGTTCATGTGAGTTGAGTTCCGGTGAGTTGAGTTTAGGTGAGCTGAGTTCAGGTGAGTTGAGATAAGTGAGTTGATTTCAGGTGAGTTGAGTTCAGGTGAGTTCAGTTCAGGTGAGTTTAATTCAGGTGAGGTGAGTTCAAGTGAGTTGAGTTCAGGTGATTTGAGTCAAGAACTCGTGGCATTCCCATAGTGCTCCGTCCTCATCTTCAACAGCCTATTGAACAGTCCAAATACAAATATTACCAGCTGCGGCCTGAGTCTGTCTGGCCTTTCCTCTGACAACTGCGTGTCCGTCAACTGCTCTAATCACTCCCCGCCACACCATTCCCTCCAGGCCATGATGACTTACCTGTTCTTCCACACTATACGCATGGTCCAAAAGGGCCCTAATCACATTTGCCGTATTGTACACGAACACCCCATCCCACGGTGCAGACTCAGCCAATCTGTCCGCCCGATCGTTTCCCACCACATCAGTATGTCCCTGGGAGAAGAACGAATAGATACACCCCTGCCCCCTCCCCCAATCTTTGTTTTTAAATTGAACCATGCCACTTTTCACAAAGCATGCCTGTCTTCAGCATGCTCTATGAGTGAGCTCTACAGGTGAAGGGCGAACTAAGAAATTCGTGTGTGGTAGTCACCAACATCTCCCTGGCCTAGGAGTTAACGTCTTTCTCCGTAATCCCGTATATTCTCGTGAGTAACGTAACCTGCGCGAGAATCGGTAGCGGTTCTCGCCGCGTTGGTAACTTACGGGGTATGTGAGCCGGTCGCTCAGAAATCAATGGCAAACTACTGAGCGTAATCTTGCCTAGTACATCAACAGCAGCTGAAAAATGCTGATGTTGACTGCAACGTCCTGTAAGGGATATGCAACAACAACAAAAAGTCACCAACAGGCACAACATTGTATATTAATCAGTAATGAGCGAACTCGTACGTGTCCATCATCAATAAGTGCAAGTGTATACAGTTAACGCCTATCATACTGTTTTTGTGTGAAGTGGTGCTATGTTCGTGTTCGTGACGGCACATGTATAATTACAAATGTGTTCCGGTGGAGTTCTTTTTTTCCCTGAAGAAGAAGAGAAGAAGGGGAGGGGTGAGGGGGAAGGAGGAAAAGGCATAGGCCGAGAAGAAGAGGGGGAAGAAGAAAAAAGAAGAGTAGAAGGGGAAGGTGGAAAGCAGGCACAAGCAGACAAGAAGAAGTAGAAGAAGAAGAAGAAGAAGAAGAAGAAGAAGAAGAAGAAGAAGAAGAAGAAGAAGAAGAAGAAGAAGCAGCAGCAGCAGCAGCAGCAGCAGCAGCAGCAGCAGCAGCAGCAGAAGAAGAAGAAGAAGAAGAAGAAGAAGAAGAAGAAGAAGAAGAAGAAGAAGAAGAAGAAGAAGAAGAAGGAAGAGGAAAGAAAAGAAAGAAAGAAAGAAAGAAAGAAAGAAAGAAGAAAGAAAGAAAAAAGAAAGAAGAAGAAGAAAAAAGAAAGAAGAAGAAGAAAAAAGAAAGAAGAAGAAGAAGAAGAAGAAGAAGAAGAAGAAGAGAAGAAGAAGAAGAAGAAGAAGAAGAAGAAGAAGAAGAAGCTAAAATATGAACCTAAATGTAAGTATTCGATAGGGTACTCAATTGAATGGAAAAAACTCCCAGCTATGTATATATATATATAAACCTGTAAGCAAACAATGGCAGACAACAATCGCTCTATCGTCCCTGATGTTACGCTCAGCAAGTCTGTGCAATGTAATTCACGTTTAGACAAGGCTATAGTGATCGATTATATTGATCAGTTTCTGATTTTCCGTTATCGGTGTCTCCCCCACAGTGATCGGAGACATAAAAGATCGAACTAGACAAGTACAGACACCAGCACTTGAATCACAGTGTTTATTTTAAGAAAGGTGACCGTAGTTCGTCTACGCCCATTGTCCCTAGCTTTCCACAGGACAAACTTTTCCGTCTTTCCCAACGTGTCTGAACAAGACGTTGGTTTTCGATCTTATCGATTGCTTTCCTATAATTGAGTAGGGGGCTGAGTGATCGGAGATCCGAAATCGAAGTTCGCAAGTACTCGCACGCAACTTGCCGGCTAGGGCACGCCTCATTGTTCAACAGTACACGAAGTTTAACACTTTAAACACTGAGACAAACTAAAACTAAATATCTTAAAGAATAAACTCGTCCTTGTCCTTCCATCCATCCATCATGTGCCATGCCGGTAAGCGTGGGCGGTCATGTTCTGCCATCTCATTCGATCACCAGAGTCGTGGATCAGCTCTGTGTTCCTGTTTCGACCATGCCACGTGCCCAAGCCATCCAGGTATTTGCTTCTAGGTCTTCCCCTTGGTCTCTTCCCTTCGATCTTGCCAGTCGTCACCAAGTTCTCCAGTTCATTTCTTCTCATAACATGCCCAAAAATGTTTGACTGTCTGCGTCTAAAGACTCTAATCAGTTTACGATCTTCATTTGTTTCTTGAAGGACTTGTTCGTTGGTTTTTTCTATCTGTCCATGGTATACTTTTCATTTTCCTCAGAAACCACATTTCCACAGCCATTAGCTGTTTTTCAGCTTGACTGCTTATTGTCCACGCTTCACTTCCATACAAAAGAAGGTTCTGTTTTCTCGTTTAAATTGATATCTTTTTGTTGGTCAGTATGTTTTTCATCTTGCAAAAGGCTACCTTCGTCTTTGTCCTGGGGACGTATATTACAAGTACATCTGAAGTCGGAGTGGGTTCGCCTGATGGTGAGGGACACTGGTAACAGGGAAAGCTAATACACGCAAAAATTAGTCCAGTGCTACTAGAAGTACGAGTAGTAGCATGTGTATTGACTATGCTTGAGTTCACAGCGAGAGAAACAACCAACAAAATCAAATGTTGTATACTAATAGTAAGTAAAGTTAAGGACCAATTTACACACATAAAAACGCATTGGACAAATGGTCCAAGACTCATATTTCGCTCGCTCGTTATCTTGTATTCAAACATGATTCCCTTTGCAAACATGACTGCTACTTTCAATGTATATTTATTGTGTATTTTATATTAATTTACTCATATTCATGTTGGTGTTGTTCTTGACAAAGGTGTTAAATTTTAAATTTGGAAACTCCGGACAGCCGTGTTCTCCATCATTACTCTGATCGCTTTGCTTCCCACGACATTTCCTGGTACTCATTTGAGTCTGGGGAGACCTGGAAGTCCATGTTACTTTGAAACATCCGATTTATGTGGATTCAAACCTACGACCACCGGGGTGACAAACGAGCGTCTAGCGACAACGCTACCACAGTTCCCCATCAAACACTATTACCTCACACTGGACAACAACAAACAACCAATGCATGAGATCCTCCTCCCGGAACGTCAAACATTCTTTGCCCACATTGTCAAAGAACATTTCGAGCCAGATAGGCCTTCCCAGCCATCTTAGAACTCACGGCTCCAGATTTTAAACACTACTGGATGAAATGAAAGGTCATCATAATTCTTAATGGACAAACATCATTACGTCACAAGAACTGTCCCGGCAACACACATATCATGGGAACTTCTGCGAGGTGTGGTAAATGGTGTAATTGTTTCTCCCCAGGTGGGTAAGATAGTCTGGTTTGTCTAATGGTTTACCACCTTATCTATCTATTGTTAACCTCATTATTATTGAACTGCCTCGAGCACAGGAGGTGGTGTGTTTGATTCTAAACACAGTTACTCGGCTCCCCAGTGCAGTTTCTTTTTTTTGGGGGGGGGGGGGGGGGAGAGACGGGAGAGCCATGGGAGTCGTGATTTGACGAATCTTGAATTGGAGAACTTGGTGACAACCGGCAAGATCGAGGAGAAGATAACAAGGGGAAGGCAGAGAAGTAAATACCCGAATGACTTGGCCACGATGTATGGTCGAGACAAGAACACTGAGCTGATACACGACTCTGGTGATCGAGTGAGATGGTGAAACATGACCACCCACGCTTATGGCACATGATGAGTAAATTGGCGCCGTGCTTTGTGGTGCATCTTTCGGTAGGGTGTTAACCTCTTGGTGGAGAGACTCGTCTATCTGGCATAAAATCCAGCACAAACAGGTCGATTCTCTTGCCATTTCTGTCTAGATTCAACTTCCAGAATACATTAACGTGTTGTCATGTTTTGTACCGTTTTCAATGCCCTTTGTCTTTTACACACATGTTAAACTTAACAGATGCAGTGCCAAACAAAAAGTAAGTTTGGACCAAACAACAATAGATGGGGGAAATGGGAAGTTGGGGTGTGACTTGGGGTTATGACTTAAAAGTTGTTCATATGGTAGCAGATATGTTTTATTATAACGCAATGACAACATTTCAGCGACATTTACCGTCATATACGTTCATGGCAGACACGAGACATCGCTTGGGATGATTAATCATCACATGGCACTTAATCTGTGAAAGGAACGTGAAGAGAAATCACCGACTTCATTGCACCGGGTTTTTATCCCATATGGCTCGGTCTCTTTCCGCAGCGCGGAAAGTGTCGCACAAAGCACGAACTCCGTAGCTCTAGCGACTACTCACAGGAGTCTCCGAAAAATTTCACTCATGAACCGAAGGACACGACCCGGAATCGAACCCACAACCTTCGGAGCCCGAGTCAAACGACTTGACCAAATCAGTTAAGAGCGTAGTTCTTATCCATTCGGCCACGCCGCCATCCAGTCACTGTAGTGTAGCTGCTAATATCGAGTGCCGACACGCAGGGGCGTATCGTGCTATGGTACAGAGAGGTGGCCGCATCAGGCGGCACCGTAAGGAGGCGGCATTTTAAAGGGAAAAAAAAAAACATGTAAGGGGCGACATTTCGAAGACTTGCATCATAGTAGATAATCACAGATGAAGTTTATAATCAAAAGAAATTGAAAATTTGAAAAAAATGTTCCTACTTACCTCAGAATTCCGAGCTGTGTATGTATAAAGAATATGGACTGCCTTCTTCTGATGTGAGTAATGCAATCTCTTCTTTCAAGACATCTTATATTAATATCTTCATTGCTCTTTTATATCTGTCCACGGTGCTCTCATCATTCTTCTATAAAATCAGAATTATGTGTTTTGGGATTGTATTCACCCATTATTTAAACCAGTGGTTCTCATCATTTTTTTGGCCCGTGCATCTCTTCACCATATTTTCAGAACGCCATTCCCACACACAGCTCGGAATTCTGAGGTAAGTAGGAACATTTTTTTCCAATTTTCATTTTCTCTTCATTGCTTTCATCTTTTTATTCTTCTCACCCTGTAGTCGCATCTTAATGTAGTCACCGGAGATCTTCTCCGTGACTATGTGTTGTGTTTTGTATGTGTTTGTTTGCAGATGAAGGCTAGTCGCCGCAACGTCCTGTATGTGTCGTAATTCTGTTATGTAAAGCTGCACTACTTTGTGTCATTTTATATTGTAGAACAAATCTAGACGTCTACATAAAACGTGATATGCGGGTCTAGTTAGGTTATAAAATGAATTTCAGAAGGGTGCGAAGTACAGAACTGTAAAGTATGGAGGGGGAAACAGTATCAAGTAATCGGTTCTTGTATCAACGCGATCTGAAGTAATTTTAATAATTCCCCCCCCCCCCCCCCACTGTAAACCCTAAAATTCCCCGCCTGGGGAGGGGGAATTCCCCACCGCTTGAGAACCACTGGTTTAAACGTTACAACTATTGCAAGAGAAATGAAACGGTACCAAGCATTGAGTATGTTGGGTTATCTTTATCAATTGTTTCATGGCAGTAAGTAAAGCAATAACATGGCTCAAGACATAGTCCTTCAATTGGGCAAGTTTCTTTAGTGACTTAATAATTATGCTCAGAAATATAGAGATGGCGTGGGTCCAAAGACAGTGGTTGTTGTCTCTGGAGAGGTCACAGCTGGCAAAGATTAGTTTCAATTTCGTGCCAGGACATGCGGGTGTACAAGGAAATGAGCAGGCTGACGGGCTTGCAGGTAAGGCTACTGTGGAAGGCGGACGAGCCATAGACCAGGCTGATATACTGAATGTTCTACGAAAAGTAAGCCGTTTGAGAGAACCAAGTGGTGACTGGAATTACAACCATGGTCAGACTGCGAGAACAGCAAATTAAAAGAGGGGTGGCCAAACAAGATCACTACGCAGGAAGCCAAAGAAAATTAATAAACCAATACAGGACTGGTCTCGTTAGCTGCTACACGCTGGGGATTTACTGAGGGGATTCAAGCACTTATGCACTGAATGGTTGGATCGATGTGCAACGAAGATGATCTGTCGACCAACTAACTAACTTTTCAACTGTACAACTACTGTAAGAGCAGTACACAGATAATACCTAAAACTTAACTTAATGATTGACAAAATAACTAAAACTTAACTTAATAATTGACAAAATACGTAAAACCTAATAATTGACGTCACTGCCCTCCCCATCTCCCACTTCAAAAGCCACAGAAGGGTTGCCATGCTGATTATTCTAGCAGAAATTTGATTAAAAGTCGACCTGGTTTTTCCTCAACAGTTTGAGTGTCGTTCAAACCCTCTACTCACTCCTTTCTGAGCCAGCGTTTCCAGATATGGATACTCCACCAGCAGGTGTGTGGGGAAATGAGCAGGCGGACAGATTTCTGGGTCTGCCCCGTTAGGTGGGTTATTGGTGCATGACAAGACAGATGCGGTTAGATCGCTTTGGTATAGTGTGGAAGAACAGATGACCATAATTGTCTGGAAAGAATGGTGCTGCAGGGACTGACCAGAGGATCCGGCAGGCACTCTGTTCACCGAGAAAAGGTCAGATGGACACATAATCAGATTGCAGTTGGTACCATTAGTATTGGACTCTTCACTGGTTGTTGAAGATGAGGACAGAGCGCAAATGGGAATGTCCCGAATGCTGTGCTATCAGTTCTTGACTCAACTCGCCACTTGGTCCCAAAGATAATTAATTATCTGCATTGGGATTATCTTCATATATTGTTTTAACTGTAGGGTTGCCAGATACGTGGGCACCAACAGGAGGACATAATAAGACAAAAAGGAGGACAAAGGATGACATAATAAGACAAAAAGGAGGACATATTGAATGTTTCATTTAAATTGTTCCAGATTAAACCAACAATCAGTACAATTTCATTACAATAGCTGCCAATAAATTTTTTATCATAGCAGGTGGTTGGTTTACAGAAAGAAAATATTCTTTCAAGGCAGTAAACAGCCTCAACAGCCTCTCAACAGCTGGAAACAAACTGAGCCATCTAGTTTTAGAGTGACAGAGTAGTTGCTGATAGTTAATGTTGACATAGTCACAAAAATCCTTTACAGTTTCTGTTCTGACAGTGTATATAGACAAGTAATAGAATATCTTCAAGACAATAGATTCAACGTCAATCTGCATTAAATCTGCACCGTGTTGGATGCAGTTGTGCAGAACATCCAATGCCTACTAATGGCTTGCTCAAAGCTTCCTTCAAATGCGAGAACACATTTCTACCTTCTCTTCTGTTAATGCCTTCAAAATTCACATTGTCACCAGCAAAAGCAACACATTTGGAGTACAAATCATGTTTTTGGAGTGTTCTCAAATTATACTGTGATATAGTTTTTGAGGTTTCATTTGGTGTGTTGTCTAACTCAAGAATCTTAGTTTGGATTCCACCTGCTTTCCAGTCAAAGTACTGAACAACGATCAGAAATATTTTCTGCTAACCATGATTGCTAGCATCTGTCGAAAGACCGAAACATGAAATACCACTTAAAGATTTATCCAATTCATCAACAGGGTGGGGGTCCATCACCTGGTTTATTATTGTTTCAGTCTTTGTTTTTGCACAATCAATATTTTTAGCAATTTCTGAATCTTCAAATAATGTGTGCAACAAACCAGTTGTGCAGGTCATCGAGTTGTAAGACTGATGATGACAAACTGTATGAAATGCCAAAGTTGCTTCAGCCGCATGCGCTTTCAGCAACATATTTGAATACTTAGGCTGAAAAAAGACGTCAAGGGAGTCTTCGTGGCGAAGTGGTCAAGCCGTTTGATTCGGGCTCCGAAGGTTGTGGGTTCGATTCTGGGCCGCATCCTTCGGTTCACGAGTTAAATTTTTCGGAGACTTCTGTGGGTCATCGCTAGAGCTACGGAGTTCATGCTTTGTGTGACGCTTACCGCATAGCGGAAAGAGACCGAGCCATATGGGATAAACCTGGTGCAATGAAGTCGACCCTGTCAACTTTTAAGTGACTTTTTATTTAAAGACATCAATGTGCTAGATGACGCGGACACTTTTATTAGATTTCTATGTCTCTCACTGTCAACATGGCGCTCCAAGTCAGTAGTTCCTTTGTTGGCAATGGACAAGTAACCATCGCAAATCGTACACTTTGCCTCATTCTCATTGCGCCCTTCAACGAAGCATGGAAACTTATTTTTCATAGTGTTCGAGAATTTGCATTTTCTCTTTGTAGAAGCCATTTTCATAAACATAGATGGCAAAAATTACAAATTTAAAAAAAACAATTTTAAGTTGTGTCTCTGCTACCGGAACCGGAAATAACATTAACATTTTGATCATAGAGACTACAGCATTGTTAGTGTTGCCAAATAGAGCAACATTTAGATTCAAATTATACAAATAATTGGTGTTTCACATTTGGTATAAATAGGAAAATTAAATAAATATTATTAAGCAATGGGTTTTAATGCAAGAGAAGGTCCACCAGAGAGACGAATGGAGACGGATTGTATTTGCAGCAAAGAACCTCAATGGCTCGGAAAGCTGAAGAAGAAGAAGAAGAATGGGTTTTAATAAAGAATGTAAACACACTGTAGAGTGTAGACACATCGTAAGTTGTAACAACAATACCTAAAAAATGATAACATAAAATATTAAAAAAACCGAACATTTTAAATGTTTTTAGCTTTGCATGCTGGACGGAGGACATTAGGCTAAAAAGGAGGACATGTCCTCTCTTTGCCAGACATCTGGCAACCCTATTTAACTGTCAAAACTATCATTTACTGCCAATATAGTACCTTGCGGTGTATGGCAGGGAGAGTCATGAGCCTGAGGAATTAAGGCCGCCTGGCTAGTGCAGTTGCCGCGAGCTGTGCAGGTTAGGGTTGTCTTTTTGTCCTGACAGAAAAAAAAACTCTACACAAAAACAGTGGTTTCTTGTAAACTTTATTGATGTCAACACACATGGACTCCACTTGCTACATTTAAATAGGCTAAGAAATACATTTCAAAAACTATAATGCATATTGCCTTATAGCTGGCTCCTTCTAGACTCACTCACTTGCAGCCAGGCATCAAATGTTCACTTGTCAATGCAAGCTTTACCACAAACACGGTGACATATTGTATTACATAACAGAAATAATACAAACTGTTGGGTGTCTAGTTTGCCATGCGTTCAAGTACACTTGTTCTTATATCGAGGTGCTTTCATCATCTGGAAGATACATCTGGAAGATACGGGTTTGAATCCTGAAGTGGTAACAATAGTTTTCAATTTGTATATTGTCTTGTATGTCCTCTAATCTACTTCTATGAGGGGAATCAACACCTATATTTTATTTTTATTGAAGTTGGCATTTCCGTTGTTCGGTTCTCTAATGCCTCTCTTCTCATCACGTGACCGAAGAAAGATGTTTGTCTCTGTCTTATTGTGTATATAATGTTCTAGTTTCATTAGCCTGTTTCAGGCCGTCATCGTTAGTTACTCTGGCAGTCCAAGGAATTCGCAACATTCGTCTCAGGAACCACATCTCTGTTACTTCTAATTTCTTCTTACTTGTTAATTTACATTCCAAGATTCACTGCCATACAGCAATAACTGGTTCTACATAGCATTTTCAGCACTCTCTTTCTTACATTCAAGTGATAGTGACTTATTGCACAAGATACTCTTCATTTTCTGAAATGCGGCTTTTGCCTGCCCTATTCTGATCTTAATCTCTGTTGTGCATCTTCCATCTAATGTTATAAATGCCCCTAGGTATTTAAAATTATCCACCTGGTTAAGAATTTTCCCCTTCTATTTCTATTTCACATTTTGGTGTCACCTGTTTCTTTGATATCACCATTGTTACTGTTTTCTTGATTTTCTAAGAGAGTCCTTTGTTTGTACTCTCTGTTACTACAATATCCAACAATTGTTGTAGGTCTGTAGCATTATCTGCCACCAATACTGTGTCATCTGTATAGCATATATTGTTTATATTATAACCTCCAGTTAGTATTTCTGGCTTCACTTTGATCTCTCTCATTATTACTTTGCTATATAGGGAGAAGAGATCCAGTGACAGAACACATCCCTGTCGCACTCCTAGCTTTATTTGTTCATAATTTCCCTCTTTATTACCCATTTTAATTGCTGCTACTTGGTTCCAGTAGATAATCTTTATCATCCTGAGATCCTTCCCATTAATGTTAATATCTTCCAACATTTTAATCAGTTCATTATGTTTTACTTCATCAAAGGGCCCTTATTAATCTATAAAACCCAAAAATATTTTTTGTTTCTCTATTGATCTTTCTATTAGTGTTCGTAACGTATATAGTGCACTGTTTGTACCCTTTCCTTCCACAAATCCATACTGTTCTTCACTAATTTCCATTTTGATTTTCTTTCTTGTTCTCAATATAATTCCGAGAGTGACATGGTTTATGAAGATAATTGTACAAAAATCTTCGCATTCAATTGCTCCTGGTCTTTTTGGTTTAGTTATAAATACCGATTTCAGCATATCACTCAGTAGACATCCAATGCTTTAAATATCATTTAGCATTTTGGTTAATATATCTACCCCAAATTCTCGCAGTACTGCTAATTCTTCTATTGTGATTTCATCTGGCCCAGCTGTTTTTCATTCCTTCATGTGTTTAATGGCATCAGCGATTTCTTCTTTTAGAATAGGTGGACCTTCTAGGTTACTTTCATGTGCAATACAATTGTTATTTGAAATCTTGACCATATGTAATACATTTGTTAACTCTAATCTATTATCATTTATAATCCATTTGAGAGTAGAAATATTGTACACTCTTTTTATCATAAAAGATTTAACATTGGTAGAAATATTGTACATTCTTTTTATCATAAAAGATTAAACATTGGTAGAAACATTGTACATTCTTTTTATCATAAAATATTAAACATTGGCAAATATCGACAGGGTGTGAAGGTTGGGCCTGAACATATACTAGGTCAAAGCACAATGAGGTGATCAGTTCCCTTCCTTTGCCATCTTTCATTCCAAAATATGAGGCGGCTTCAAATGAAAACCTTAAAAGTGTGATAGAAATTACAATAATCATGTCATTGTCTTGTATCCTGTTGACATTGTTGTTAAGGATGTCAAGAGTGTTATTCATGTGACATAACGGTGCAGACGAACATGGTGATGCCATAAAAAAAAAAAAAAATTTTGTTGCGTATCCCTTACGGGACGTTGCAGTCAACACCAGCATTTTCAGCTGCTGTTGATGTACTAGGCAAGTGTTACGTTCAGTAGTTTGCCATTGCGTTCTGAACGACCGGTCTCTATACCTTTTTTGAAAAAACCAGCACCGCCGTGTTTCGAACCCGGGTATACGGGCTCACAAACCGCGTTCGCTAGCACTTCAGCCACAGAGAGGACAAGTTAAAGATGGTCGCCCCACTTTTTACATGCAACAACGAGGAGCAGCGTTTTGTTATCTGTTTTTCGATCAGTAAAAGGGCGAAACCTATGCAAACGTATCGGGAAAAAAGAAGGTCCAGTATGGCGATGCATGCTGCAGTCCAGCAAGTGTATGAGTTGAGTAGGAATTTTCAAACGGCGTGACTTTTTGTGACAGACTGTTCACGACCAAGTGAGGAACACAGAGTGGTGACCCCCAGAAAGCTTTTGTTCTACAGGAATACATGCACTTATTGGCACTGGAGGACTTGCATTGAATGCAATGGGGACTACATGGAAAAAGAAATTTGTTCTTTTCTTTTCAGAATATGTTCACACCCAAAAAAACAAAAAACCCAAAAAAACCAACAACAA
>JACEFZ010025346.1:0-15825 GCA_014155875.1 Cepaea nemoralis
CCGAACCTTGTTGTGGTATACTGTCATAGTAGCCTAGCTTTTTGGCCTTTTTTTTTTATAGTTTAGGTTTTTTTGGGGGGGTTTTTTGATTTTTTTTGGGCCGGGTTTTGGGTATACTGTTTAAAAATTTTGGTTTTTTTTTGGGGGAAAAATTGTTGTGGAAATTTGTGTACCCGCTTTGTGGGCCAACTTTGGGGGGAAATGTTTTAAAACCTAGCTTTTGGCCAAAATTTTTTGGTATACTTTATGGTATAGCTTTTTTTTGGGTTGTTTGGGGATACTGTCATGGTAGCCTAGCTTTGTGGCCGAACCCTTTTTTTGGGATACTGTAAGGGCCTAGCTTTTTGGCCGAAACCCTTTTTGTGGTATACTGTCATGGTAGCCTAGCTTTGTGGCCGAACCTTTTTGTGGAAATGTCATAGTAGCCCAGCTTTTTGGCCGAACCTTTTTGTTATACTGTCATTGTAGCCTAGCTTTGTGGCCGAACCTTGTTGTGGTATACTGTCTTGTAGCCTAGCTTTTGGGCCCAAACCCTTTTTGTGGTATACGTCATGGGAGCCTAGCTTTGTGGCCGAACCTTGTTGTGGTATACTGTCATTGGGAGCCTAGCTTTGTGGCGAACCTTGTTGTGGTATACTGTCATGTAGTAGCCTAGCTTTTTGGCCGAACCTTTTTTTTTTGTTATACTTTTTCCAATTTTGGGTTAGCCCTAGCTTTTTGGCCCAACCTTGTTGTGGGAACTGTCATTTAGCCTGCTTTTTGGCCGAACCTTGTTGTGGGATACTGTTTGGGAGCCCAGCTTTGTGGCCGAACCTTGTTTTGGTATCTGTCAGTAGTAGCCTAGCTTTTGGGGGGAACCTTGTTGTTATCTGTATGTAGTGCCCACTTTGTGGGAACCTTTTTGTGGTACTTTTTTCTTTGTGGCGAACCTTTTGTGGGATACGTATTGGGAGCCTAGCTTTGGGCCAACCTTGTTGTGGATACTGTCATTGAGCCTACTTTTTTGGCCGAACCTTGTTTTGGTATACTGCAATTGTACCCAGTTTGTGGGACCTTTTGGGATACCATGGATATTTTGGGGGAATTTTGTGGTATACGTCATAAGTCCACTTTTTTGGGGCCAATTTTTGGTTCTTAAAATTTCCTAGCTTTTTTTGGCCCAACCTTTTTGTGGTATACTGTCATTGGGAGCCTAGCTTTTTGGCCGAACCTTGTTGTGGTATACTTCATATGGGAGCCTAGCTTTGTGGCCGAACCTTTTTGTGGTATACTGTCTATGGTAGCCCAGCTTTGTGGGCCCAACCCTTTTGTGGTTACTGTCATTGGGAGCCTAGCTTTGTGGCCGAAACCCTTTTTGGGTATATGTCATTGGGAGCCCAGCTTTGTGGCCGAACCTTGTTTGGGATACGTCATTGGGAGCCTAGCTTTGGGCCCAACCTTTTTGTGGATACGTCATTGTAGCCTAGCTTTGTGGCCGAACCTTTTTGTGGATACTGTCATTGGGAGCCTAGCTTTGTGGCCAACCTTGTTGTGGGATACTGTCATTGGGAGCCTAGCTTTGTGGCCGAACCTTTTTGTGGTATACTGTCATTTAGCCAGCTTTGTGGCCGAACCTTGTTGTGGTATACTGTCATTTAGCCTAGCTTTTTGGGGCCCAACCGTTGTGGTATACTGTCATTGGGGCCTAGCTTTGTGGGCCCAACCTTGTTGTGGTTATTCATATTTTGCCTAGCTTTTTGGCCGAACCCTTTTTGTGGTATACTGTCATATGGTAGCCTAGCTTTGTGGGCCCAACCCTGTTGTGGTATACTGTCATGTAGTAGCCTAGCTTTGTGGCCGAACCTTGTTGTGGTATACTGTCATATGTAGTAGCCTAGCTTTGTGGCCGAACCTTGTTGTGGTATACTGTCATATGGTAGCCTAGCTTTGTGGCCGAACCTTGTTGTGGTATACTGTCATATGGTAGCCTAGCTTTGTGGCCGAACCTTGTTGTGGTATACTGTCATATGGTTAGCCTAGCTTTGTGGCCGAACCTTGTTGTGGTATACTGTCATATGGTAGCCTAGCTTTGTGCCGAAACTTGTGTGGTATACTGTCATATGGTTAGCCTAGCTTTGTGGCGAACCTTGTTGTGGTATACTGTCATGTAGTAGCCTAGCTTTGTGGCCGAACCTTGTTGTGGTATACTGTCATGTAGGTAGCCTAGCTTTGTGGCCGAACCTTGTTGTGGTATACTGTCATATGGTAGCCTAGCTTTTGTGGCCGAACCTTGTTGTGGTATATCTTTCATATGGTAGTAGCCTAGCTTTGGGCGAACCTTGTTGTGTATACTTGTCATATGGTTAGCCTTAGCTTTGTGGCCGAACCTTGTTGTGGGTTTATACTGTCATATGTAGTAGCCTAGCCTTGTGGTCCGAACCTTGTTTGTGGTTTTTTATTACTGTTCATGTAGTAGTGCCTAGCTTTTGGCCGAACATTGGTTGTGGTTATTACTGTCATGTATTAGCCTAGCTTTGCTGTCCTGAACCGTGTCTGTGGGTATACTGTCATGTAGTAGCCTAGCTTTGTTTTTTTTTTTTTTCTTTCTGGCCGAACCTTGTTGTGGTATACTGTCATATAGGTAGCCTAGCTTTGTGGCCGAACCTTGTGTGGTATACTGTCAATGTAGTAGCCTAGCTTTGTGTCCTGAACCTTGTTGTGGTATACTGTCATGTAGTAGCCTAGCTTTGTGGCCGAACCTTGTTGTGGTATACTGTCATGTAGTAGCCTAGCTTTGTGGCCGAACCTTGTTGTGGTATACTGTCATATGGTAGCCTAGCTTTGTGGCCGAACCTTGTTGTGGTATACTGTCATGTAGTAGCCTAGCTTTGTGGCCGAACCTTGTTGTGGTATACTGTCATGTATGTAGCCTAGCTTTGTGGCCGAACCTTGTTGTGGTATACTGTCATGTAGGTAGCCTAGCTTTGTGGCCGGAACCTTGTTGTGGTATACTGTCATATGGTAGCCTAGCTTTGTGCGACGAACCTTGTTGTGGTATAACTGTCATTAGTAGCCTAGCTTTGTGGCCGAACCTTGTTGTGGTATACTGTCATGTATGTAGCCTAGCTTGTGTGGCCGAACCTTGTTGTGGTATACTGTCATTATGTAGCCTAGCTTTGTGGCCGAACCTTGTTGTGGTATACTGTCATGTAGTAGCCTAGCTTTGTGGCCGAACCTTGTTGTGGTATACTGTCATGTAGTAGCCTAGCTTTGTGGCCGAACCTTGTTGTGGTATACTGTCATATGGTAGCCTAGCTTTGTGGCCGAACCTTGTTGTGGTATACTGTCATATGTAGTAGCCTAGCTTTGTGGCCGAACCTTGTTGTGGTATACTGTCATGTATGTAGCCTAGCTTTGTGGCCGAACCTTGTTGTGGTATACTGTCATATGGTAGCCTAGCTTTGTGGCCGAACCTTGTTGTGGTATACTGTCATATGGTAGCCTAGCTTTGTGGCCCGAACCTTGTTGTGGTATACTGTCATCTAGTAGCCTAGCTTTGTGGACGAACCTTGTTGTGGTATACTGTCATATGGTAGCCTAGCTTTGTGGCCGAACCTTGTTGTGGTATACTGTCATATGGTAGCCTAGCTTTGTGGCCGAACCTTGTTGTGGTATACTGTCATATGGTAGCCTAGCTTTGTGGCCGAACCTTGTTGTGGTATACTGTCATATGGTAGCCTAGCTTTGTGGCCGAACCTTGTTGTGGTATACTGTCATATGGTAGCCTAGCTTTGTGGCCGAACCTTGTTGTGGTATACTGTCATATGGTAGCCTAGCTTTGTGGCCGAACCTTGTTGTGGTATACTGTCATATGGTAGCCTAGCTTTGTGGCCGAACCTTGTTGTGGTATACTGTCATGTAGTAGCCTAGCTTTGTGGCCGAACCTTGTTGTGGTATACTGTCATGTAGTAGCCTAGCTTTGTGGCCGAACCTTGTTGTGGTATACTGTCATATGGTAGCCTAGCTTTGTGGCCGAACCTTGTTGTGGTATACTGTCATGTAGTAGCCTAGCTTTGTGGCCGAACCTTGTTGTGGTATACTGTCATATGGTAGCCTAGCTTTGTGGCCGAACCTTGTTGTGGTATACTGTCATGTAGTAGCCTAGCTTTGTGGCCGAACCTTGTGTGGTATACTGTCATGTATGGTAGCCTAGCTTTGTGGCCGAACCTTGTTGTGGTATACTGTCATGTAGTAGCCTAGCTTTGTGGCCGAACCTTGTTGTGGTATACTGTCATGTATGTAGCCTAGCTTTGTGGCCGAACCTTGTTGTGGTATACTGTCATGTAGTAGCCTAGCTTTGTGGCCGAACCTTGTTGTGGTATACTGTCATGTAGGTAGCCTAGCTTTGTGGCCGAACCTTGTTGTGGTATACTGTCATGTAGTAGCCTAGCTTTGTGGCCGAACCTTGTTGTGGTATACTGTCATGTAGTAGCCTAGCTTTGTGGCCGAACCTTGTTGTGGTATACTGTCATGTAGTAGCCTAGCTTTGTGGCCGAACCTTGTTGTGGTATACTGTCATGTAGTAGCCTAGCTTTGTGGCCGAACCTTGTTGTGGTATACTGTCATGTAGTAGCCTAGCTTTGTGGCCGAACCTTGTTGTGGTATACTGTCATATGGTAGCCTAGCTTTGTGGCCGAACCTTGTTGTGGTATACTGTCATGTAGTAGCCTAGCTTTGTGGCCGAACCTTGTTGTGGTATACTGTCATATGGTAGCCTAGCTTTGTGGCCTGAACCTTGTTGTGGTATACTGTCATGTAGTAGCCTAGCTTTGTGGCCGAACCTTGTTGTGGTATACTGTCATATGGTAGCCTAGCTTTGTGGCCGAACCTTGTTGTGGTATACTGTCATGTATGTAGCCTAGCTTTGTGGCCGAACCTTGTTGTGGTATACTGTCATGTAGTAGCCTAGCTTTGTGGCCGAACCTTGTTGTGGTATACTGTCATATGGTAGCCTAGCTTTGTGGCCGAACCTTGTTGTGGTATACTGTCATGTAGTAGCCTAGCTTTGTGGCCGAACCTTGTTGTGGTATACTGTCATATGGTAGCCTAGCTTTGTGGCCGAACCTTGTTGTGGTATACTGTCATATGGTAGCCTAGCTTTGTGGCCGAACCTTGTTGTGGTATACTGTCATGTATGGTAGCCTAGCTTTGTGGCCGAACCTTGTTGTGGTATACTGTCATATGAGTAGCCTAGCTTTGTGGCCGAACCTTGTTGTGGTATACTGTCATATGGTAGCCTAGCTTTGTGGCCGAACCTTGTTGTGGTATACTGTCATATGGTAGCCTAGCTTTGTGGCCGAACCTTGTTGTGGTATACTGTCATATGGTAGCCTAGCTTTGTGGCCGAACCTTGTTGTGGTATACCTGTCATATGTAGCCTAGCTTTGTGGCCGAACCTTGTTGTGGTATACTGTCATGTAGTAGCCTAGCTTTGTGCCGAACCTTGTTGTGGTATACTGTCATATGTAGTAGCCTAGCTTTGTGGCCGTACCTTGTTGTGGTATACTGTCATGTAGTAGCCTAGCTTTGTGGCCGAACCTTGTTGTGGTATACTGTCATATGGTAGCCTAGCTTTGTGGCCGAACCTTGTTGTGGATACTGTCATGTAGTAGCCTAGCTTTGTGGCCGAACCTTGTTGTGGTATACTGTCATGGTAGCCTAGCTTTGTGGCCGACCTTGTTGTGGTATACTGTCATATGGTAGCCCTAGCTTTGTGGCCGAAACCTTGTTGTGGTATACTGTTCATATGGTAGCCTAGCTTTGTGGCCGAACCTTTGTTGTGGTATACTGTCATATGTAGCCTAGCTTGTGGGCCGAACCTTGTTGTGGTATACTGTCATATGGTAGCCTAGCTTGTGGCGAACCCTTGTGTGGTATACTGTCATATTGGTAGCCTAGCTTTGTGGCCAGAACCTTGTTGTGGTATACTGTCATATGGTAGCCTAGCTTTGTGGCCGAACCTTGTTGTGGTATACTGTCATATGGTAGCCTAGCTTTGTGGCCGAACCTTGTTGTGGTATACTGTCATATGTAGCCTAGCTTTGTGGCCGAACCTTGTTGTGGTATACTGTCATATGGTAGCCTAGCTTTGTAGGCCGAACCTTGTTGTGTGGTATACTGTCATGTAGTAGCCTAGCTTTGTGGCCGAACCTTGTTGTGGTAATACTGTCATATGTAGCCTAGCTTTTGTGGCCGAACCTTGTTGTGGTATACTGTCAGTATGGTAGCCTAGCTTTGTGGCCGAACCTTGTTGTGGTATACTGTCATATGGTAGCCTAGCTTTGTGGCCGAACCTTGTTGTGGTATACTGTCATATGGTAGCCTAGCTTTGTGGCCGAACCTTGTTGTGGTATACTGTCATGTAGTAGCCTAGCTTTGTGGCCGAACCTTGTTGTGGTATACTGTCATGTAGTAGCCTAGCTTTGTGGCCGAACCTTGTTGTGGTATACTGTCATGTAGTAGCCTAGCTTTGTGGCCGAACCTTGTTGTGGTATACTGTCATATAGTAGCCTAGCTTTGTGGCCATACCTTGTTGTGGTATACTGTCATGTAGTAGCCTAGCTTTGTGGCCGAACCTTGTTGTGGTATACTGTCATATGGTAGCCTAGCTTTGTGGCCGAACCTTGTTGTGGTATACTGTCATATGGTAGCCTAGCTTTGTGGCCGAACCTTGTTGTGGTATACTGTCATATTGTAGCCTAGCTTTGTGGCCGAACCTTGTTGTGGTATACTGTCATATGGTAGCCTAGCTTTGTGGCCGAACCTTGTTTGTGTATAACTGTCATAGTGTAGCCTAGCTTTGTGGCCGAACCTTGTTGTGGTATACTGTCATGTAGTTAGCCTAGCTTTGTGGCCGAACCTTGTTGTGTATACTGTCATATGGTAGCCTAGCTTTGTGGCCGAACCTTGTTGTGGTATACTGTCATATGGTAGCTAGCTTTGTGGCCGAACCTTGTTGTGGTATACTGTCATATGGTAGCCTAGCTTGTGGCCGAACCTTGTTGTGGTATACTGTCATATGGTAGCCTAGCTTTGTGGCCGAACCTTGTTGTGGTATACTGTCATATGGTAGCCTAGCTTTGTGGCCGAACCTTGTTGTGGTATACTGTCATATGGTAGCCTAGCTTTGTGGCCGAACCTTGTTGTGGTATACTGTCATGTAGTAGCCTAGCTTTGTGGCCGAACCTTGTTGTGGTATACTGTCATATGGTAGCCTAGCTTTGTGGCCGAACCTTGTTGTGGTATACTGTCATATGGTAGCCTAGCTTTGTGGCCGAACCTTGTTGTGGTATACTGTCATGTAGTAGCCTAGCTTTGTGGCCGAAACTTGTTGTGGTATACTGTCATAGTGTAGCCTAGCTTTGTGGCCGAACCTTGTTGTGGTATACTGTCATATGGTAGCCTAGCTTTGTGGCCGAACCTTGTTGTGGTATACTGTCTATGTAGTAGCCTAGCTTTGTGGCCGAACCTTGTTGTGGTATACTGTCATATGTAGCCTAGCTTTGTGGCCGAACCTTGTTGTGGTATACTGTCATATGGTAGCCTAGCTTTGTGGCCGAACCTTGTTGTGGTATACTGTCATATGTAGTAGCCTAGCTTTGTGGCCGAACCTTGTTGTGGTATACTGTCATGTAGTAGCCTAGCTTTGTGGCCGAACCTTGTTGTGGTATACTGTCAATGTAGTAGCCTAGCTTTGTGGCCGAACCTTGTTGTGGTATACTGTCATATGGTAGCCTAGCTTTGTGGCCGAACCTTGTTTTGGATACTGTCATTGTAGCCTAGCTTTGTGGCCGAACCCTTTTTGTGGTATACTGTCAGTGTAGCCTAGCTTTGTGGCCGAACCCTTTTTGTGGTATACTGTTTTGTAGCCTAGCTTTGTGGCCGAATTTTTGTGGGATACTTCTTTAGCCTAGCTTTTGGCCGAACCTTGTTGGTATACTGTCATGGTAGCCTAGCTTTTCCGAACCTTTTTGTGGGATACTGTCAATGGGAGCCTAGCTTTGTGGCCGAACCCTTTTTGTGGTATATGTCATAGGGAGCCTAGCTTTTGGCCAACCTTGTTGTTATACTGTATTGGGAGCTAGCTTTGTGGCCCAACTTGTTGTGGTATACTGTCATTGTAGCCTACTTTGTGGCCGAACCTTGTTGTTTACTGTCTTTCCCAGCTTTTGGAACCTTTTTGTGGTATTTATTGTGCCTAGCTTTGTGGCCGAACCTTGTTTGGTATACTGTCATGTAGTAGCCTAGCTTTGTGGCCGAACCTTGTTGTGGTATACTGTCATGTAGTAGCCTAGCTTTGTGGCCGAACCTTGTTGTGGTATACTGTCATATGGTAGCCTAGCTTTGTGGCCGAACCTTGTTGTGGTATACTGTCATGTAGTAGCCTAGCTTTGTGGCCGAACCTTGTTGTGGTATACTGTCATATGTAGCCTAGCTTTGTGCCGAACCTTGTTGTGGTATACTGTCATATGGTAGCCTAGCTTTGTGGCCGAACCTTGTTGTGGTATACTGTCATGTAGTAGCCTAGCTTTGTGGCCGAACCTTGTTGTGGTATACTGTCATGTAGGTAGCCTAGCTTTGGTGGCCGAACCTTGTTGTGGTATACTGTCATGTAGTAGCCTAGCTTTGTGGCCGAACCTTGTTGTGGTATACTGTCATATGGTAGCCTAGCTTTGTGGCCGAACCTTGTTGTGGTATACTGTCATGTAGTAGCCTAGCTTTGTGGCCGAACCTTGTTGTGGTATACTGTCATGTAGTAGCCTAGCTTTGTGGCCGAACCTTGTTGTGGTATAGCTGTCATAGGGTAGCCTAGCTTTGTGGCCGAACCTGTTGTGGTATACTGTCATATGGTAGCCTAGCTTTGTGGCCGAACCTTGTTGTGGTATACTGTCATGTAGTAGCCTAGCTTTGTGCCGAAACCTTGTTGTGGTATACTGTCATGTAGGTAGCCTAGCTTTGTGGCCGAACCTTGTTGTGGTATACTGTCATTATGGGCCTAGCTTTGTGGGCCCAACCTTGTTTTGGTATACTGCATAGTAGCCTAGCTTTGTGGCCGAACCTTGTTGTGGTATACTGTCATTGTAGCCTAGCTTTGTGGGCCCAACCCTTTTTGTGGTATACGTCATGGTAGCCCAGCTTTGTGGCCGAACCTTTTGGGTATACTTTATTGGTAGCCTAGCTTTTTGGGGCCCAACCTTTTTTGGTATACTGTCATTAGTAGCCTGCTTTGTGGGCCCAACCTTGTTGTGGTATACTGTCATGGGTAGGTTTTAAAAAAAAAAAAAAAAAAAAAAAAAAAAAAAAAAAAAAAAAAAAAAAAAAAAAAAAAAAAAAAAAAAAAAAAAAAAAAAAAAAAAAAAAAAAAAAAAAAAAAAAAAAAAAAAAAAAAAAAAAAAAAAAAAAAAAAAAAAAAAAAAAAAAAAAAAAAAAAAAAAAAAAAAAAAAAAAAAAAAGGGGGGGGGGGGGGGGGGGGGGGGGGGGGGGGGGGGGGGGGGGGGGGGGGGGGGGGGGGGGGGGGGGGGGGGGGGGGGGGGGGGGGGGGGGGGGGGGGGGGGGGGGGGGGGGGGGGGGGGGGGGGGGGGGGGGGGGGGGGGGGGGGGGGGGGGGGGGGGGGGGGGGGGGGGGGGGGGGGGGGGGGGGGGGGGGGGGGGGGGGGGGGGGGGGGGGGGGGGGGGGGGGGGGGGGGGGGGGGGGGGGGGGGGGGGGGGGGGGGGGGGGGGGGGGGGGGGGGGGGGCCCAGCTTTGTGGCCGAACCCTTTTTGTTTTTTTTTTTTGGTTTTAGCGTCCAATTTTTTTAGTAGACTAGCTTTTGGGGTTGGGGCGGAAAACTTTTTTTTTTTTTGGAAAAGGGGGGGGGGTTTTTTTTTTTGGAATTTTTTTGGGGCCCTTTTTTTTTCCCCCTTGGGGGGGTTTTTTTTTTTTTGGGGTTTTTTTTTTTTTTTTATTTTTTTTCCCCGTTTGGGAAAAAAATTGGTTGGTTTTGGGCCCTTTTTGGTTTGGGGGGGGGTTTTTTTTTTTTTTTTTCCCCCTTTTTTGGGGGGGGGGTTTTTTTTTTTTTTTTTTTTTTTTTTTTTTAAAATTTTTGGTTTGGGGGAATTGTTTTTCCCAATTGTTGGGTTTTTTTTGAATTTTGGGGGGTTTTGGGGGGGGTTTTTTTTAAAAATTTTTTTTTTTTTTTTTGGGGAAAAAAGGGGGGTTTTTTGGGGGAATTTTGGGGTTTTTTTTAAAAACCTTTTTTGTTTCCCCCCTTTTTTAAAACCCCTTTTTTTCCAACCCTTTTTGGGAAAATTTTTGGGGAACCCCTTTTTTTGGGCCAACCTTTTTTGGGAAATTTTTTGTAATTCCCTTTTGGGGTTTTTTTGGGGAATTTTTTTTCCCCTTTTGGGTTTTTTTTGGGGAAATTTGGGGGGTAACCCTTTTGGGGTTTTTTGGGGCCCCCCTTTTTTGGGGTTTTTGGGTTTTTTTTTGGGGTTTTTTGGTTTTTTTGTGGGCCAACCTTGTTGGGAATTTTTTGGTTTTTTTTTGGGCCAACCTTTTGGGGGGGGTTTTTTTTTTTGCCCTTTTTTTGGGGGGGGGTTTTTTTTTTTTTTGGGGGGGGTTTTTTTTTTTTTTTTAACCCCCCGGGGGCCCCTTTTTTTTTTTGGGGGGGGGAAACCTTTTTTTTCCCCCTTTTTTTTTTTTTTAAGGGCCCCCTTTTTCCCCTTTTTTTGGGGGTTTTTTTTTTTTTTGGCCAACCTTTTTTGGGGTTTTTTTTTTTTGGGGGTTTTTTTTTTTAAATTTAAAAGGGGGGGGGGGGGTTTTTTTTTTTTAATTTTCCAACCTTTTGTGGGAATTTTTGGGGGTTTTTTTAAAAATTTTTGGGGGAAAGGTTTTTTTTTTTTAAAAAGGGGGTTTTTTTGGGGTTTTTAAAAATTTTTAACCCTTTTGGGCCCCCGTTTGGAAAAATTTTGGAACCCTTTTGGGGAACCCTTTTTTTTTTTTGGGGTTTTTTTTTTTCCCCGTTTGGGGTTTTTTTGGGGTTTTTCCCCCTTTTGGGAACCCCTTTTTTGGGGGACCTTTTTGGGGGGTTTTTGGGGGTTTTGTTAAAAAGGGGTTTTGGTTTTTTTTTTTTTTTTTTTTGGGGGGGGGGGGGTTTTTTTTTTTAAAAGGGGGGTTTTTTTTGGGGAAAAAATTTTTTTTAACTTTTTCCCTTTTTGGGGGGAACCTTTTTTGGGAAAAAACATGTAGTTCCCTTTTTTTAACCTTTTTTTGGGGGGGTTTAAAATTTTCCCTTTTTTTTTTGTTGGGGGTTTTTTTTTTTTCCCAGCTTTTGGGGGGAACCTTTTGTGGTTACTGTTGTAGTAGCCAGCTTTGTGGCCAAACCCTTGTTGTGGTTACTGTCATTGGAAAGGCCTAGCTTTGGGGCCGAAAAATTTGTTGGGGTTTAAACTGTATTGGTACCCTAGCTTTGTGGCCGAACCTTTTTTGTGGTATCCCTGTCATGTAGTAGCCTAGCTTTGGGGCCCGGGAACCCTTTGTTGGGGTTAAAACTGTCATGTAGTAGCCTAGCTTTGTGGCCAAACCCTTTGGTTGTGGTAAAATTTGTATAGGGTAGCCTAGCTTTTGTGGCCAAACCCTTGTTGTGGATAACTGTCATATAGTAGCCAAAGCTTTGGGGCCGAACCTTGTTGGGGTTTATACTGTCTTTGTAGAAACCTGGGCTTTGTGGCCAACCCTTGTTGTGGTAAAACTGTCATGAAAATAGCCTAGCTTTGTGGCCAAACCTTGTTGTGGTATACTGTCTATAGAAGCCTATTTTGTGGCCGAACCTTTTTGTATACTGCCCTATGGTAGTCTAGCTTTTGTGGCCGAACTTGTTGTGGTATACTGTCATGTAGTACCTAGCTTTGGGGCCGAACCTTGTTGTGGTATACTGTCAGGGGATAGCCTAGTTTTGTGGCCGAACCTTGTTGGGGGTATAACTGCCCAATGTAGTAGCCTAGCTTTTTTGCCGAACCTTTTTGTGGTATACTGTCATATGGTACCCTAGCTTTGTGGCCAAACCCTTGTTGTGAAATCCCTTTTCCATATGGTAGCCTAGCTTTGTGGCCAAAAACCTTGTTTTGTATAACTTCGGGTTAACCCTAGCTTTGTGGCCGAACCTTTTTGTGGTAAAAACGTCATGTAGTTTAGCTGGGGCCAAACCCTTTTGCTGTGGTATACTGTCATAGGGTACCTACTTTTGGCCAAACCTTTGGTTGTGGTATACGGTCATATGGTAGCCTAGCTTTGTGGCCGAACCTTTTTGTGGTTATACTGTCATGTGTAGCCTACTTTTTGGGCCGAACCTTGTTGTGTATACTGTCATATGGTAGCCAAAGCTTTGTGGCCAAACCCTTGTTGTGGTAAAACTGTCAAAATTTGGTAGCCTAGCTTTGGGGCCCGGGCCCCTTGTTGCTGTTTTTTAATAAAACCCCGCGGCTGTAACCCCCCCTTTAGTCCTGATATAAACATTTCTGTTTTTTGTCGCTTCTTGATACACTGGTATTCTTTTCGGGACTCTCTTTCCCGGGGTGTTTTTTTTTGTTTATTTACTCTTCTTTCTCCCATTGTCTATTTTGTGCCCATTGGCACCCTTAATAACTGGTAGAAATTTTTAATTTTGTGGGAGTTTTTTCTCAGTATCTACTGATCCCGGTTTGTTCTTTAGTTTTTGGGTGCCATTTGCCCAAATGGGGGGGGTTTTTGCCTTATTGCATCTACTTTCAAATCGTCTTCTTATTTCTCACCTATCTTCCAATAAACGAAAATTTTGATTATGGATTTCACTATACGTAGATGTGAAGCGGATGACTCAAAAATTACAATGCCCCATTTTTGACCCCAAAATTGTGGCCGGGGCTTTCCCCCCTTAATGAACTTGTGAAAATTCTGAGTTTTTGTACACTCACAGTTGGAATGAATGTGTCCCAAAACAGTCCTTTCGATGGGGGTAAATCTAATTGGGAGTGTCACGCCAAATGGCGGAGATTGGGTTTTAGATTCCTTTTTCCGGTTTCGTTTATTGCAATGATGGTTTCCCCGGGGTGACGCATCTGTAATTTTACCTGACACCTTTTCCCCCACCTCGCCCCAAAAATTTTCAGTTACATTAAAACTCGCGTGTACCTGCCAAAAAGGGAAAAAAATTTCAAATCATTTGGGAAAAAAAAATTAAGTAGGGTAATTTTTTTCAAAATATCACACTTTAAGCAAACAATATTGTTTTACGATATTTACAATAAAAGAGTTCCCAAACATAGATTGATAATGGGTATTTTTGATGCAAATATCAGGGAAATTTTTTTGAAATTTCATAATAGCCACAGCGCTTCCATGAAAAAGAGGCAAATTAAAAAGTTTTTAATTAAATTTTTTTATATAAAAAAACCAAACCCTTTTTTTTATGTGAATATATTGCTATAGGGGTCTCCCATGTTGCGCTTAAAATGGATTTAGATTATTTTTTATGTCCTTCCATTGCATCATATCCTGCAAGTTAGTGAACATGAGATGGGGTTTTGAAATATTAATTCAACTCATTATGTGCCGTGTAAATTGGCGTATGCGACCTACACCCCCTCATCAGCGGGTGAGGGGGGATTCACATGAAGCCTTTAAATGTTTTTGTTATAAAATATTCTGAACAAGTATGAAAAATGTATCATTTTTTCTATCTGTCTATGTGCTTTCATGCAAGTCCTCCGCCCCCATAAGGCTTGTATCCTGTGGGAAAAATTCGCTTGGTCTCTACTCGGAGGCCCTACCCGTCTAGAACAGTCTGTCACAGAGGTCACCCCTTTTTTGTAACTTCAACTGCTTCATTCAATTGTTGGACTGAAGGCATGCATCCCCTTTACTGGGCCGCATGTGCCAATGGATGTCTTTTAGGGCTGGGGAAAGTTAACGTTTAAATTAAGTTTAAATTTGTAATTTTTTTTTTACGATTTTTTTTAACGATTAATCAAAAACATTTCTCCAATCATTTAAACAAATAAAACCGATGTCGAAAATTATCGGACATTTTTAAACATATGCTGCAACACAACCGATTTCCAAAAAATTTTAATGAGTCCCTTGTGTAAGCTGCACAAGATGTCCAACAAATGAAACAGTATGTTTTTTTATGCTACATAGTCATCTACAGGGCAGAAGCATAAAATATTTACATGTCAGATAAAAGAAACAATACAAAGATCCAAAACGTCAGATTCAGATTGGGGGACGATTTCGAAATATGCCCAAAGTTGTGGACTTTTTCTGTCAGACCACGGTTTTTTCGGCGGTCAGATTTTTTTTCATGTACCTGTGAATTGCCACTCTTCGCGTTTACAAAACATATAACTGTACACAGATGATCCGGGCTACATACTAAATTTAAAGGGACATTTTGACTTCATGAACGGGAGCTAACTGACAAGTATTTATATAGGCCTACTACAGATTGCAATAAAAACTTGATCCCGCTACAAATACCTGAATGTTTGTCAAAAGTGCAAAGAAAGAAATTGGTCACGTACTGAACAACAAAGCAGTTAATGTTCTGTGACAGATGGAGACTGCTGCAACAAATGATATGACATTGAAATGAAACTATTTAAAACCCAATGAAGAGTGTTTTAAGCTAATTGAGTCTAAAGGGATAAGAAAGTTGCTGAATCTGTTGACCCTTTACAATGGTGGAAACTTAATGAACATCATACCCAAAATTGGCATTCTTGCCAACCATTCTGTGAAACCGGCTAACTCATTCCATATGACGATTGTTCAGCTCTGCGGTTATATTTTTAAATAAGACGCGCTCGTCACTTGAAGCAAATACTGTCAACATACTCGCTGTTTGCATAGTTGTTTACTAGATACATATGAACAAGAAAATCCATGTTATTTTGATTTTTTACAAAACACTATAATGTGAGGTATATACTATAATTGTTTTGCTTTAATCAAAAATTTAATTAATAATCGTTAATTTTTCAAAATTTTTAAATATTAAAATTTTAAATTTAAACGGGCGCAGCCCAAATTTTATAGGTTTTACCCTTCACTGATTAAAAAAATCCACCTAAAAACGATCAACATAACGTGCTTCTCTTTTGGGGGTAAGTCAAAAGTTGGGCGATCGTCTTTAAAGTGGGTTTTGACGTCACCGTGTTTTTGCCTGCACATTGATTCAGTGTTTTTTCACTTTGACTCCTTGACAACAATATTTACAGGCTGCGTGATAATGCCCCTTGGGTTTTTGTAACTTCAATCACACTGTCAGGTTTCTGTAACTTTAACCACACTGTCCCGGTTACTGTACTTCTCACACTGTCAGGTTATTGAACTTCAATCACACTGTCAGTTTTCTGTAACTTCAATCACACTGTCAGGTTACTGTAACTTCAAACACACTGTCAGGTTATTTTAACTTAAAAAACCCCTGTCAGGTTACTGTAACTTCAATCACACTGTCAGGGTTCTGTAACTTCAATCCACGTCAGGTTACTGCAACTTCATCACCTGTCAGGTTTTTTGTAACTTCACATACTGTCAGGTACTATAACTTCAACCAAAACGTCATGTTCTGTAACTTCAATCCACTGTCGGTTATTGTACCTTGGAATCACACTGTTGGTTCGTAAATTCAATCACACTGTCATGTTTCTGTAACTTCAATCACCTGTCAGGTTATTTAACTTTCATCACACTGTCAGGTTATTGTAAATTCAATCACACTGTCAGGTTCTGTAAATTTAAACACCTGTCAGGTTCGTAACTTCAATC
>JACEFZ010025347.1:0-17500 GCA_014155875.1 Cepaea nemoralis
ACACAATAATATTGCAAAATAGATGATGTTGTGTCTGTACTACAGAGCTAAATGGGTGAGGTACAGTGACAGTTCTGTTTCCAACTGGGATATAATAACATAACATGGATGGCGTTGTGCCAGTACTACAGAGCTCAATGTGTGAAGTGCAGTGACACAACCAAAATGTAAATTTTAAAGCCCCCCAAGAGGTTGGGAGTACAGGCCAGGAAAAGATACCTGGTCAATGCAGCCACCTTTGCCTTTGACGTTTATGAGGGGTTCCAGAGTAGACAGGAAACGATGGCGGCAGCGCTTGATCTCGAGGATGCGTACAATAGAGTTCGCTACGATATTTTGATGACCGCCTTGGGGAGAAGGGGGTCAATCCCTGGTTAGTGAACGGATAGCGGCCGTCCTGCATTCTCGTCAGGTTGCTTCCGTCTGGGCGCTGGACCTCAGAGCCACATTTTTTAACCCGGACTGCCACGGGGGGGAAATCTGCAATCTAAACCGGTGCTCTTTAAGTGTATACGAGCAAGATTGCATACCTAGAAGCACCAGGGGTTTGAAGGATTCTAACATTTGCAGATGATATTCTTGATACAGGCAGGGGGGAAATGGGGATCAAACAGCCCAGGAGCTACGGGTGACAGTAGACAAAGTGATTGACTGGTGCATTTGAAATGAGTGCGTCCACCATCCATCCATCATGTGCCATGCCGGTAAGCGTGGGCGGTCATGTTCTGCCATCTCACTCGATCAACAGAGTCGTGGATCAGTTCCGTGTTTCTGTCTCGACCATGCCACAAGGCCAAGCCATCCAGATACTTGTTTCTAGGAGTGCTGTCATCAACCCGGAAAAGGCGGCTGTGTTGTGGTGCTCTCTGGACAACAGGATTGTGAGAGATGATGCCCCAAGCCTCACGATAGATGGTAGAATCGTCAACAGAGAGAACAAACTGAAGTATCTGGAAATCACATTTGACAGGAGTCTGTCCTTCAAGGAACCATGTGGAGACGGTTGTGACAAGATCTCAAAAGGGACTTCCAATGCACTTAAAATTAGGCTGCAATGGACACAGAGCAGAGAATGCTTTTCACACTATACCAGCACTTGATCCTCTCAGTGATTGATTATGGACTAGGACTGCTCACTGTCTCAAAGAGTCAGCTGGTGAAATTAGAGCGCATACAGAATGAAGCTATGCGGGTCATTCTGGGATGCACCAGAGACACTCCAGTAGTGTGTATGCGTTACATCCTTGGTCTGCCTACTGTTGCTGGTAGGCACAAGGTGATGCAAGCGAAGGTATACCTCAGAGTAGCTGCAGACACAGATCACCCGTTGCATGAGGCGCTGGACGTAGTTAAGGGTCAGAGACTGATAAGAGGGAAATCATGGATGGCTCAGGCGGAGGATACGATCAGACAGGTGTGCCCCTTGGAGAACATTAGGCGAGGAGAGGAGTGGGTCAGAGTGCCAGCCGTGCAGTCAGACTTGTGCAGAGTTATAATCACATTGAGCCGGGAGTGCAGGGGAGTGGCCAGCAGGGGCCACGGAAGTGGAAATTCAGCAATTAATTCAGGAAAATTCTCGCCCGGGTGATGTGATTATCTACACGGATGGGTCGGTGTTGAGAGGTAGGAGAAGTGCTTGGGGGTTCTTGGCAAAAACTAATGGTCGGCGTTTGGTGCAGGAGAGCCTGGCGTATGATGACACTACATCTAGCTTAAGAATGGAGGTGGAGGCGGTCAGTGCAGCTTTCCGCTGGATAGAAAACACGATACATACACATATTGTGATTGTAACTGACTCAGAAAGCATGCTGAGAAGGGTGAGAACAGGCAAGCTTCGTGCAGAGTGGCTTGCTTCGCTTCGGAGGTCACGGGTAGCAAGCATCACCTGGATCTTTTCTCCTGGGCATGCCGGTGTGCTGGGGAATGAACAGGCGGACAGATTGGCTGGCTCGGCAGAACTTGGTGGAGTATTGATGCATGACAAGGCAGATGTGGTTGCGGCCTTGTGGGAGCACGTGTACACCTCGGAGGAGCAAATGGATCACCATAGTCTGGTTAGAATGAGGCAGCGAGGAGTGACGAGGGGATCTGGCCGACGCTCGACGCTCAGAGGAAAGGCGAGACGGACATATAATCAGATTGCTACTGGAACTATTAGTGTTGGAATTCTTCGCTGGTTGCTGAGGATGGGGACGGAGCGCTTATGGGAATGTCCCGAATGCTGTGATGTCGGTTCCTAGATCAATCAATCAATCAATCTAACGACATGGCCAAACCACTTGATCTATTGCCTTTCAATAAATGTGGCACAAGGTGTTGATCCCACAGTCTGATAACAGCATTCCTTACTCGGTCTCGGATTGTTAGGTTGGCAGCTCTCCTCAGGCATCTGTCGTAAATATAAGTCTCTCTCTCTCTATCTACTATAGTGTCTTGAGAGATATTACTTCTATAGTGTCGTCCCTGGAGTGAGGGGAATCAACACCCACATTTTTTTCCCAGTTTCAATATCACTATTCTGGAGATATCCACCAGACTCCGTCCACAACACTCCCTCAGCCCAAGGACACCTTCTTCTTACTCTTGCTCACCCCTGGATCATGCCCCCTCTCATTCTTCCCCAACATAACATACTTGACAACTCTAGCCTCAACAAATAAATACAAGAAATTTATTAAAGCTAAGAGTATATGTGGGAGAAGTGTGTGTGTGTGTGTGTGTAATGTGTATAATGTGTGTCGCATATTCTAGGTGTATATGTAGACATTAGACCACGAAGCTCCGGATCACATTCAGATCATCATTGTACGAGTGACACCACATCATCACGGGTCGGTAAACAAAAACCTCACCACACGCCGTGTCCCTCTTGTGCGATGTTGACTCTCTCCGGTAGCCCCTTTGATAGCCCAGATACCTGGTCACCAATCACGAATATAGTCTGATATTGATCTGACAGCGATCATACACCCTGTTAATAAATGTCTACATGGTTCCGAACCATAAACCTTCCCTGCCTATTGAAACAAGTAACCCGGTTCCTTGGAATAAATGACTCATCCTTACAAGTCCTACCGTTTGCACTGTTACACTGTTTTCGTTCTTTGGATTTATTCTATTAATATTTCACTCGTGGTATGAAAATGTTACAACACTATAATGTTATGTCACTTGTAGTGTGATACTCAACTCTAATGTGATGTCACTTGCAGTGTGATACTCAACACTTTAATGTTAGTTCACCTGTATTGTGATAATCAAACACGATATTGTTCTTACACGCGTGGTGTGACATCATAAATAATCAAACACGATATTGTTCTTACACCCGTGGTGTGACATCATAAACCCTTTTCTCATGGACCAAATGCACAGGCCACTGAACAGATCTCCTCGTACCAAGTTCTCCATGATACAAACAATTCAGCATCTGTTCTTTGAAAACCCGAAGGGAACCTGTGAAAGAGATATAACAGACTCGGTGAGGGCAATCTGCCACTGACTCCAATTATATGAGTGTAGGCCTACATTCTTACTCAGATCCATAACAGTGAACTAATCTCTGTCATGTCAGAAGAGCTCCTTCCCCTGGCCTGAGTTAGGGCAAGACAAGGAAATACCCATATACGAAGTGTAGAACCCCAGTAGAATCCCACTGGAATATCCCACCCTTGGACATTTCCTCTATCCCCCCCCCCCCCATTCCCAATCACACTAAATATCATCCCCTTTCACTATCCTCAACTAGCTGAGCTATTTTACATCTCAAACTAGTTAGTTTAACACTGCGACTGTCTATTGTCGCCGACACTGTTTTTATACTTGACTACAAAGCAACTACTACGTTAAAGTTCTAGACTTCACTATCATTTTACTATTCTACATTATTAACATTTAAATGCTAAGTGTAGATACCCTATTAATTCCTAGCTCACAGTCCGAATTGAATCTCCAAAATGCCATGAAGGACACATGTTTTATTCTCAAATACTGATAGTACACATGCGGGATTCTTTTCACTACGAGCACTGAACTATTCAACACTTGAGCCTAGGTTAACTTTTTTGTGCACTCCCGACAACAAGCTTGTTGTTATATATTTTGGGATTGACCTCGTGACGTCATTCTCCTGTCAACAACATGTGGCAACCAACTCATGGCGGCGTTTTTCCCTTTCATCTTGAGTCTGCTTTAAGGCAACGGGGAAACTCTTTTCCCGTGTCTCCGCGGAATCATCATAGACCAGCGGCGCCTTTGATCTGACGGGATGTGCTCCTTGGTTGCAAACAATTTATAAGTTCGAAAATAGCCTGCTTCTGTTGTTTCATCATCTATCGGGATTATCGTGGTTTCATGACAGCATCCAATCTCGCAGGTGTTGATTTGTATAAAGCCCAGGCTTGAGATTGTTAGCGTAGGGTTGGTGTTAATACGCTGTTTATTATTTGTCGTTTTGCGGACATGGGTATATTTGGATGTTTCAGTAAAGGTGATAGATGATATGTAAGTGCACTAGCATTTTGACATCTGATTTAGATTTCTCTGTCCAATCTGCCATTTTCTGTGATCATACTTCCAAGATCTTTCATTACTTGTACCTGAACCGTAATTCCCCACTATTTTTCCCTTTCCTACTTTTGCATTAAAATCTCCCAGTATTATTTTTATTTCTTGTGATCCAATTTGAGCTATTGATATTTCTGCGTCATCGTAAAAGTATTGTATTTATTCAATAATACTGCTTGTTATTGGTGCATATACTTGTATAATATCTATATCTATTGGTTTGCATTTGATTTTGACCATTATAACTCTATCTGAATTACAGTATCCATTCATAGATTTGGCTGTGTTTTTATCAAATATTATTCCTACACCTTTTTCATGTGTGTCCCTTTAGAATAAATTATTATGTATTTGGCAGTTATAATTTTTCCAGATCCCTAACATCTTATCTCACTTATGCCTAGTATATTCATTTTCATGTTTTCCATTTCTCTTAGAACATTGTTTAACTTTCATAGCTCATTTAATGTCCTAACATTCCACGTTCCTACTCTAAATTTATTTAGTTTAGTTATAGTTTTAGTTTTGCCATCAGTAGCTGAATGACGGTCTGGTGTCACCTGTGGCTCATGACTGTCCCTACCGGACGAGGATGTCCTAAGACAGCCATTAACGTCACTATTTCTGAAATGTGTGTCGCCATGAAATCTTCGGAAGATAATGTGGTGGTTTCCCCTCGCCTTTCACATTCACATGGTGGTCTTTTAACTCTGCCTTTGACAGCCATTTCCTACTGTCAGGACAAGTGAGTGCCCTGCTCTGTTCAGCTGCAGAGTTGCCCACTTATTCCGGTGGATACTCGGTCCCCAGAGCTGTGTTAGCCACACCGTGGTGTGTTTCCATCCTCTACCGCGGGGAGGTGCAGTTGGGATTATTACTTCTTAAATTTATGGTCTATGACACACACATACACACACACACACACATACACACACACACACACACACATATATATATATATATATATATATATATATATATATATATATATATATATATATATATATATACTTATGATAATGTAACACACATGTAAAGAACACGCACTTCCTGCATATGTGTTCCTTAAATTTGGCCTGTAAAACTGGCCGGAAAAATTATTTAAAGATAAATTGATTTACAATTACTTATACGCTGAAAAAAAGATGAAACATTGCATGTTGTATCGAAAATAAAAATAAAAATGAGATAGAAAATTTTGAGGCATGCAAAATAAATCCATTAATTTTACAAATAATTCAAAGCTTTTAGACATTTTATCTTTTTGTTTTCATAAGGCAAGAACGTTCGAAAATTAATTTTAAACATATTGTAGAACTTTAGGTAAATACTGCAATTATTTAAATTTTATAATATCGTCATGCTAATTTTAGAAAAGTCCCTTGACGACACTTATGTTGTTATATCCGTTAGCAATATTTTAATTACATGTCTTTCTTTTTGATGTGGTTGTATTTCGTACAAAATTGTGTTGCTACAAGGTGCGTTCCGTGTTGTCTTTTATATTTACATAATACGGTGGTTCTCAACCGGTGGGGAATTCCCTTCCCCGCAGGGGGGAATTTGGGGGTTTCCAGGGAGGGGAGGGGGGTGTGTGGAATGAAGATTATTTCAAGATCGCGTTAATACAAGAACCGATTACTTGATCTTGTTTTTCCCTTCATACTTTACAGTTCTGTACGTCTCACCCTTCTAAAATTCAATTTGTAAAGTTAGTAGACCCATAAAACACTTGTTATGTAGACGTCTAGACTTGTTTTAGTATGTGCTTCCATTATTACGTATACTGTGTAGGGGCGGGGGGAAGGATTTTTAGGTAGGAAATACGAAAAGGGGGGGGGGGGACATTACGATCTGAAAATATGGTGAAGGGGGACACGGGCCAAATTATTAGGTAGGAAATACGAAAGGGGGGGGGGGGTGACGTTCTGAAAATATGGTGAAGGGGGCACGAGCCAAAAAAGGTTGAGAACCACTGACATAATACAACAAGACCCCAGGCGTCAAATGCAGCAACATTCTCTAATTGTTTTTGAAAAGACTGCATACTATTTATTACTTTACATTCATTCATTCCGCGCAGACATTAAATGCGGATTTGCATTAAAACGTTGCATATAAATAGGAATGGTAGGTACCCTTTTCAAATATTGAGTTTTTATTGTCAGAACCTACAAACACACGTTTCTAGTAATATTATGTGAGTTATTTCTCTTGGAACCATTGGACCATTCATCTGAATTTGATTGTTCCCCTTTAGTTGACAATATTTTCGACCTCTCAAATCCATGGACACAAATATTTCGTTGTAGTGGTGTTCCCCCAAACTCAAGAAAACGTATATTGTTCAATTGTAAGTACGCTTTCAAACACAGAAGTCAGACTATCTGATGGCTATATTCTCGCCTGTTGGATCGGTGATTATGAGTTCGAATCTGCAGCGGGGCAGGATTTTATAATGGATTTGGAATCCCTGGTCGTCCCTGGCTGATGAAGGCTAGTCTTAGCAACGTCCTTTGTTTTCTGTCATTGTGTTCTGTAATGTTGCACTATTTCATGTTATGTTATATTGTTTACATTTCTACAGCTTTAAGACAGATACTCTAGGAAACATATAATGACAGGAGAAATGAGTTGTCTGAGGAGAATACAAAGAATGCCATTTATGGACAGAAAACGAATTAGAAAGTTCCTTAAGAAACAAATGAAAAACCTTAAAATTAATAGAAAAATTACACGCAAACAGTGGAGTTTTGATTCAAACTCATGGTACAATGAGAAATAAACTTGAAAAATTAGTGACCACTAGGAAACTTAACTGGAAACGAGGATGTGGAAGCCAGTATGGCTTAGCATAATCCATACAAAACCAGAGACCCGGCCACAGACTGGCTAAGGCGAGAGATGGCGAACCAACACCGCTTAGGCGTATTATAATTGCATTTAAATGTGATACATTTGTCAATAGCAGAATAAACACCATTATTGTAGTGTGATACATTTGGCTAAACCTAAACATATGTAGGAGTAGTAAATGTTCTTAAAATCTCAAGAGAAATCTCAATGTATTTGGAAAGGATAGCGCAAACGCAGTCCCTACTACGATAAAATTACGTACTCGAGACACTCACATTTCGGGTGATCGCAGTCGTCAACTCAACCAAAGTGCGATGGAAGAACCTCAACCTGTGAGCACGATATTTTTCTTTCGGTTTGTTTTTTTCAATGTTCCAATGTTGGGAACCCCTTCCCTCCCCGACAGAAGCAGGGGACTCAATTCCGAGAGTTTGTTTTTTTTTCAAATATTATCTTTCATTCCAATTCCAATTTTCCAAAACAAAAAATTACAAATTCGGCATCGTCTAACCTGCTTCATCAGCTGTGGTTATTGTTGAGAGCCGTAGTTGTGTGGATTGTTAGTCCTAATTCCTACTAGTTTTATTGGTTCCGCTCTGTTCGTCGGATATGTTTGTTTTGTGCTGGTCCTGGTAAAGACCGGCCCTTGGTTGGGCCTACTGGGCCCGCATTCTCTCGTTTTTTGGCTTCTTTTCTCTGTTAGCCCCGCTAACTGCTTGTCGTTTCTTGTGTTATTCTCATCAGGGCTAGTCCCTGTCATGTCTAGTCCTCATAAGGATTTGATGTAGGCAAGGGCGGAGCATTTAATTGCAAGTCTCATGTTGTCCCCCCGTTCGGCGTTACAAACTCCTTTACGCTTGTGAGTTTTGGCAGTTTTCTTCATCGCGTGTGGGTGTGGTGTGGCAACAAGATGACCAGGTCTCCCTGTCTTCCTAATTCAGGTGCTCTACCGGAAGATCCAACCCACCTTCCTGCCCTTCACCCCGCCATTTTTATTTTTTTTTATTTTTTAAACAACATATATAAACATGCACAGATACAAACAAATACACATATACATATATACAGTGTAGGGAGGTTATACGGTCTTCCCTGTTCTGCATAGGAACTGTCTGACCAGTCGCTGTGTTTCCGGGTTGCTGTTTATGTGCAGGCACTCCGTCATTGTCATTGGGTTCCCAGTTTTGACGAAGTGATCTCTCAGGTCCCTTCGCTCTCTATTGTACTTTTCGCATACTAGTAAGTAGTGTTCGATGGTGTTGTTTTCTCGGCATACTCTGCAGTTTGGGTTTTATCTTGTGTCTTTCCAATTGCCTAATCTTATTCTCCACAGCTGTCTGTTTGCCGGTGCTTTCATGTTGGTCTTGACTTGTGGCTTGAATCTGGGTTCACCCAACACTCGGAAGGCATGACGGCCTTTATCGCTGTCTCGCCACTGTTGCCTCCATTCCTTGAGAATGTAGTTTTTGACTATATTCTTCCCTTCTACTTTACCTAGGCCTGTGCAGATTTGATTAGTGCTGGTTATTCCCCGTTTCGCCGCTCTGTCTGCCTGTTCGTTTCCCGGGATACCCCTGTGTGCTGGTATCCATCCGATGGTGACTTGGCAACCCATGTACCTGAGGTTAGTGGCTGTCGCTAGTATCTCCTCTTTTATGTCAGGTCTGTTGCCTCTATTGAAGTTCCCGAGCGTTTGTACTGAGGACAGGGAGTCTGTTAATATACACAGTCTCAGTGGTGGATTTTCGGCTGCGATCTCTAGACCTTTCATTATGGCAACCAGTTCGGCCGTGCATACTGCTGTCTGGTCTGTTAACTTGAACTGTCTCTTCAGCTTCCAGTCTGGGACCACTACCCCTGCTCCCACCTCTCCCTGTTCGTTTTTGGACCCGTCTGTGTATATTATGAGGTTGTCCTTACTGAATTCTTGTATGTATTCCTCGGCCGTTACTCTTGCATCTGTGTCCTCCGTGTCCTTGGTGATGTATTTTGCTAGACTACAGTCAGTGAATGGGACTGTTAGTTCCCATGGTGGGATTGTTGGCTTGAACCGTCTTGTCTGTTTCAGGGTCTCTGCTAGCTCAGTTACTTCCTTCATCTTCTCTGCTGCTTCCCATCCTGCCGGTCTTTGCAGTTTTACAATTGGGATGCCCCCCTTTTGCTGTTGTTGTCGCTGAACGTTTGGTATCCAGGGTGGTTTTTGTCTTGGGCTACCTTAAGCCAGTAGTTATACGTCAGCTGTTTACGCCTCAGACTCAGTGGGAGTACACCCTAGTGCTACTCTCCATGGCTTCTCTGGATGTACATTTTCCAGCACCCAAGATGATGTTTAGTGCTTGGGTCTGTATGGTGTCTAGCTTCCTCTTGCTGGCTTCTGATGCTGAGTCGTACACAATGCTGCCGTATTCTATCTTGTGCCCTGATAAATGCTTTATAGAACATCAGCATTGTTTGGGTGTGGGCACCCCAACCGTTACCTTTTATCACCCACAGTAGGTTGCTTGCTTTCTTGCATTTTTCTAACGTCTGGCTTATATGCTTTTGACCAGTTCATCTGTTCGTCTAGGGTCATTCCTAGGAAGACAGTGCTCTTTGTTTTCTTAATGGTTTCCCCTTTATCTCTATTTTCCAGTCCTTGTTATGATATACTTCTTCTTGCTGCTAAATACCATGCTGGCCGTTTTTACTGGTATTGATTATTGAAACCCCATTTGTCCATCCATGCTGTTAGCTTGTTTATTTGCCTTTTGGAGGGGTCCTCTTGCAGTCTTTGCCGCCTTGCCACTCCTCCATATGGCGCAGTCGTCCGCGAATTGAGATAGTTCTGTTTTCTGGTCTTGAATCTCCTCTGTCAGGTCGTTCACCAGTATTGAAAAGATTGTTGGTGAGATGACCGAGCCCTGGGGAATGCCGTTCTCTTGCAAATATGTGTTGGATACCTCATTCCCTACTCTCACTGAGAAGCTTCTATCTTGGAGGAAGTCTTCTATGTATTTGTAGGTTCTACCCGTTATGCCTACTTTCTTCAGTTTTATTAGTGCGGCTTCACTCCAGCATTGCTAGGTCCAGGAATACAGCCAACGTCTTTTCCCCTCTCTTGAATCCTTTCTTTACATGGTTTTCCAATTTGATGATCTGATCCATCGTGCACCTGTTGGCTCTAAACCCGGATTGTGTATGGCTGTACAGTTCATTCTTCTCCAGGTGGAATGTTATTCTTTTATTTATCACAGTCTCCATAACTTTGCCCAGGTGCGATGTCAGTGAGATGGGGCGGTATGATTCTACCCTTGTTGGCTCTTTCCCTAGTTTCTTGACTGGGATCACCGTGGCTGTTTTCCATTGTCTGGGGATCTTTCCCGTCTGCCATATTACATTATACAGTTTAGTAATCGTTTTTATGGTGTTATTCGGGAGCTTTTTGAGGATGGTATAATTTAGAATGTCCGCCCCAGTCCGCGGTTTCGGATTTTTCGTTTAGCGCTGTCCTCACCTCATCTGTTGTCGATGTCTGCATCCATAAAGTGTTCTTCCATGTTCTCGTCTGCTGTGTTTTAGCTCTTGTGTCATTTCTTCCCTTCTTTGTCTTTCGTTGCTTCCTAGTCTATTGTTAGAGCAGACTTCGTGGAAGTAATCTCCGAACACTTTGGGTTTGTCCTGGTCTGTCACTGCTAGTTTCGTGCTTTTGATGGTTGGGATTTTGCTGGTCTTTTTATTTCCTTGAATAGTTTTTATTTGTTTCCACACCTTTCTGGTTGGTGTATCTGGACTGAGTGTTTGACAGAATCTTTTCCACTCCTTTTCTTTTGCATGTTTTACTGCTCTGTTTGCTTCGTTTCTGAATTTCTTGAATTCTTCAAAATTCTCTTCTGTCCTTGCCTTTTGGTATTTCCGCAGCGCTCTTTTCCTATTTTGTTGTGCTGCTGTGCACTTGTCGTTCCACCAGGCCACTGGGTTATGCCATCGTTTTTTGGGTTGTCCTGGGGCTCTTTCTTACCCGGTCTTAGATATTCTGGCATATTTTTGTTAGGGATGTGCTTGATGGCTATCCGCAGTATGTTTCTGGTCAGTCTCTCTGTATATTTATCCATGTCTTCCCTGTTCCTGCTGTTCCAGGTCTGTGTTGGTCAACTCTTCTCTGAACTGCTCCCATTTTGCTTTCTTGAAGTGAAAGGTTGGCCTGTTGATGTTGGCGCTTAGCTGGGGCTTTATTCTGGTGTTGATTATTATGGGTAGGTGGTCTGTGTTCGTGTCCTCTGTCACTTCCCATTGGCTGCTTGCTAACCCTATGGTGGCTATTGTCAGGTCAATGGCTGTGTCTTGGCAGTTTGGTCTGGGATCTATCCTGGTTATTGTCCCATCGTTGAGCACTGCCAGCTGATTGTCTTCGATAAACTCCATGAGTTTAGTACCGGCCCTGTCGTTCTGTATAGCTCCCCATGTGTTGTGATGACAGTTGAAGTCTCCCACTATTAGGGCTTCTGCTGTAAGTCTGGTATGGAGGGCTTGGGTGTCTTCATCCTCAATTACCCCTCTGGGACAGTATACATTAATTATAGTTAGGTTTTTAGGGTTCCCTGTGATAGTTGCACTGACACACTCCAAGTTCTTGGTGCGGAATGCTTCCTGTGTCACAATCTGGAACTGTTCGTACACTAACAGGGCAACCCCGCCCCCTTTAGCTTCTGTCCTGTCCTGTCTAATTACCGTGAACCCACGGCACCTATACTGTTGATTCGGTTTAGGTGGGTTTCCTGCAGGGCATAAATGCAATTCTGGCTCCCCAGTTGTTTCATGATGTCTGGGAGGTGGGATTTAATGCCCCTGCAGTTCCACTGTATTATTCTCACGTTTCTATTCTCCATTTTTGGTTCTACTGTTATTGCTGTCTGACTCTGTCTCTTGTTGTCCTCCATTATTTATCTGTCGGAGTCTGCGCTGTTTTCGTTGTCATGGAAGCTGGTTTCTTCCTCTACTGTAGGTAATCGTTCACTCCGCCAGTATGGCACTGCGCTCTCCTTGAGTATTCCACGTTGGTGGGCTATCACAGTATTGAATCTCGATGTGACTTCTTTCTATTTTGTTGTTCATTTCCTTCAGCTGGCTGTCCATCCACATAGGTTGTTTCCCTCTTGCGCCAGAGGTGAGCAATTCCCACATTTCATTGTGTTCTTTTTCCATTTTTTTTAGTTTGCTTTCCTGGTCATTTATCATCTTTTTGATTTTTTCCAGTTGTTCTTCAATGCTTTGGGCGGTTTTTTCCATCTTTGCTGTGGTCTCTTCCATATGTTTGGTGGCCTTTGCTAGTTTTCCTTCTGCTTCCCGCACTCTTTTATGAGCCTGTCTTAGGTTGTCGTCCTCTGGTCTTGTGTCTGGTCCTGCTGCTTTTTGTACCTGTTGTCTTTTTTCTGGCGGTTTGTCGGCTACTTGTGCTCTCTGGTTAGTTATGTCTGTTTGCATTATCTTTCATACAAAGCAGTTTGTATTTACATGGTGTAATGTGTGCTTCTTTTTTTTTGGGGTGTATATCACATAGCCTTGCCGTTAGTATTAAGTGAAACATGGGCGAATAAAAGAAATACATTCAAACATAAATATGATAATATAACATATATAGCATGGTGCATGTACACACACATTCCTTGTATAATGAAGGAAGGAGGGCCGTAACATTTTTTTATCTTTGTTAAAATTTTCATAGCGTACACAACTGTGTATTTACAAGGTGCGTGTGTGTGTGTGTATGTGTATATATATATATATATATATATATATATATATATATATATATATATATATATATATATATATATATGTGTGTGTGTGTGGTGTGTATGTGTGTGTGTGTGTGTGTTTGTGTGTGTGTGTTGTGTGCATTTGCGAATACAACATATACATTCATATACACATGATAATATTACATTCATGGCATGGTGTAATTACCTACACATTACTTGTTGATAATGGTGGGGTAATCATTTGCTCTCATGCAAACTAAAAACTTTTAATATAAATTCTTTCATACTCCAAGTATGCTCATTCACACTTAGTTTTATTCAAACAAGTTTAACGGTATAACTTAATGAATCATACATTAACCATTGCAACAAGCGTCCCAATTTTCAAAATACATTTCAAACATGTGTGTACGGTGTTTGCTCGAGAGAGAGATAGAACGAACAACGCACAACGAACAAGCTCTATTTTTGATATATAATATATGATAGATATGATGTATGAAATAGGAGATGTAAGCGATGACACACACACACACAAACACACACACACACACGTGTATATATATATAGAGAGCTAGAGAGAAAGAGAGCTATAGAGAGAGAGAGAGAGCTATAGAGAGAGAGAGATAGCTATAGAGAGAGCGCTATAGAGAGAGAGCTATAGAGAGAGAGTTATAGAGAGAGCTATAGAGAGAGAGCTATAGAGAGAGAGAGCTATAGAAAGAGAGCTATAGAGAGAGAGAGCTATAGAGAGAGAGAGCTATAGAGAGAGAGCTATAGAGAGAGAGCTATAGAGAGAGAGAGATAGAGAGAGAGCTATAGAGAGAGAGAGCTATAGAGAGAGAGAGCTATATAGAGAGATATATAGAGAGAGAGAGCTATAGAGAGAGAGCTATAGAGAGAGAGAGAGCTATAGAGAGAGAGCTATAGAGAGAGAGAGCTATAGAGAGAGAGCTATAGAGAGAGCTATAGAGAGAGAGTTATCGAGAGAGAGCTATAGAGAGAGAGCTAGAGAGAGAGCTAGAGAGAGAGAGCTATAGAGAGAGAGAGCTATAGGGAGAGAGCTATAGAGAGAGCTATACAGAGAGAGCTATAGAGAGAGAGCTATAGAGAGAGAGAGCTATATAGAGAGAGCTATAGAGAGAGAGCTATAGAGAGAGAGAGAGCTATAGAGAGAGCTATAGAGAGAGAACTATAGAGAGAGAGCTATAGAGAGAGCTATAGAGAGATAGCTATAGAGAGAGAGCTATAGAGAGAGCTATAGAGAGAGAGCTATAGAGAGAGAGAGAGCTAGAGAGAGAGAGCTATAGAGAGAGAGCTAGAGAGTGAGAGCTATAGAGAGGGAGCTATAGAGAGATCTATAGAGAGAGAGAGAGAGCTAGAGAGAGAGAGCTATAGAGAGAGCTATAGAGAGAGCTATAGAGAGAGAGAGCTATAGAGAGAGAGCTATAGAGAGAGCTATAGAGAGAGAGCTAGAGAGAGAGAGCTATAGAGAGAGAGCTATAGAGAGAGAGCTATAGAGAGAGCTATAGAGAGAGAGCTATAGAGAGAGAGCTATAGAGAGAGAGCTATAGAGAGAGAGCTAGAGAGAGATCTATAGAGAGAGAGCTATAGAGAGAGAGCTAGAGAGAGAGAGAGCTATAGAGAGAGAGCTATAGATTGAGCTATAGAGAGAGAGCTATAGAGAGAGAGAGAGCTATAGAGAGAGAGCTATAGAGAGAGAGCTATAGAGAGAGAGCTATAGAGAGAGAGCTATAGAGAGAGAGCTATAGAGAGAGAGCTATAGAGAGAGCTATAGAGAGAGAGCTATATATAGAGAGAGTTATAGAGAGAGAGCTATAGAGAGAGAGAGCTAGAGAGAGAGAGAGAGAGAGAGAGAGAGACAGAGAGACCATAAAAATAATGAAGTTAGCTGCATTAGGTAGTAACTTCATCACAGGCACAATGGATGTCAATGGGGTGGGTGGCATTCAGGGAGTGGAAGTAAAACGATCTTTTGTCTTGGTTGTTTTCATAATATCCACTTCACGGCTGACAAAAAAACTGATCTATGAGATACAGCCTCCATTTGTGCTGGGTATCTCAATGAACTATGGTCCATTACTGGTAATATTTCTCAATCCCCAGTGACAAAGAAGGGAAATGTGTTGATTAATTCTCCCCAATGACGGTTATTGTAAATATATACATAAAGGATCTACAAGCCTAAATATCTCATTGTTGTAAAATACTGGTTCCTGACGATCATAATAGTACATTGTTGTAGTGGAAAGGGAAAAGTTAAAATAAAGATGGTAAAACAATAATGATGGCAATAATACTAAGAATGATTGATTGGGGACAGTAGGTACGTATTAGGAATATAAAACTATCTGTGAAACAATGAGTTTGAACATGTATAGTATGAAGTGTGAGTGTGAACTTGATGGGAGTGACATTTTTATTAATCTGTGCACATTTGTACTTAAAATGTGTGGAAATATGTGTGTGTATGTGTGTGTGTATATGTGTGTGTATGTGTGTGTGTGTATATGTGTATGTGTGTATGAGTGTGTGTAGGTGTGTGTGTATGAGTGTGTGTATGTATGTGTGCGTATGTGTGTGTATGTGTGTGTATGCGTATGTATGTGTGTGTATGTGTATGTATGTGTGTGTATGTGTGTGTTTATATATGTATGTGTGTGTATGTGTATGTGTGTGTATGTATATGTGTATATGTACTTGTGCATGTGTGTGTGTGTGTGTGTATATATGTGTGTGTGTTTGTGTATGTGTGTGTATGTGTGTGTGTGTGTGTGCGTGTGTGTGTGTGTATGTATGTGTATGTGTGTGTGTGTATGTGTGTGTGTGTATGTATTGAATTTTTCTTAACAAGTATTTGGCCTGTGCCGGCTAAGTGTTGAAGAAGTTAAGGATGCAGTTCGCAATCCCACATACCCGCGTTCGAAACACAGCTTCGGCCATTTGTCAGAAGACCGCCTTGGGTTGTTTTTTTTTTTGCAATTTGGTGTGGATGCTTGTCGAAGCAATGGCAAACTACTGAACGTAAACTTGCAAAGATATCACAAACACTCAAAAATGCTGGGTATGACTGCGACATCCTGCAAAAGATATGCAGCTAACTTTCTTTTCTGGAATTTGGCCTGTAAAAAAAGGCCGGACAAAAATTTCTTTCCAGTTTCGTGAGAATTAAATATATGTCATTCAAAGTATAAAACATTGAATGTTATATTGAAAAGAACTAGAAAAATGTGTTAGAAAATTCCCACGTATCTAAAATGGATCCAACATTTTTAGAAAAACTTTAAAGATGCCTTAAAGTTGTTATCACTTTCTTTATAAGGCATGTAACTGCATCTAATTTCTATAAATATTTTATAAAAAATTAAGATAAATACTACACTTATATGAATTACTTATAAAGCAATGCTACTGTTAGTAATGTCCCTTGATATAACTTATGTTGTTAAGTTCCTTTGCAATATCTTAATTACGTGTCTTTCTTTTTAATGCGATTGTATTTCGTACAAAATTGTGTTGTTACAAGGTGCGTTGCGTGTTTTATTTTATATTTACAAAATACGACAAGATCCCCAGACGTTAATGCAGCAACATTCTCTAATTGTTTGTGTAATGATTGCATACTATTTATTACATTACATACATTATTTCCTCGCAGACATAAAATGCGGTTTACATTCAAACGTTGCATATAAATAGGAATTGTAGGTATCCTTTTCAAACATTAAGTGTTTATTTTCAGAAACTACAAACAAACGTTTCTAGTAATATTGTGTGAGTTAGTGAGTTATTTCTCTTGGAACAATAGGACTATTCATCTGAATTAGATTGTTCCCCTTTAGTTTTCAACATTTTAGACCTCTCAAAACCAGATACAAAAATATTTCGATAGAATGTATCCCTTTACGCACGAAAGCGTATGTTGTTCAATTGTAAGCAAGCTTTCAACACGGAAGCCGAGCTAGCGTAGTGGCTAGATGCTCGTCTCTCGGCTCGGTGGTCGTGAGTTCGAAACTGCATCTGGGCGGAATTTTACTATGGACGTGGCCTCCCTGGTCGTACTTATCTGATGAAGGCTAGTCGTCACAACCTCCTTTGTTTTCCGCCATTGTGTTCTGTAAAACTGCAGTACATCGTGTTATGTTATATTGTTCATATTTCTACAGCTTCACAGCAGACACGCTAGGAAACATCTACTTTCAGTGGAAGTGAGATTCCTGAGGAGAGTGTAAAGAGCGCCATGTTTTTGCGCATCCTTTACAGGACATCGCTTTCAACATCAGCGTCATTCAGCTGATTGTTGATTTCTTGGCAAGATT
>JACEFZ010025347.1:20000-23735 GCA_014155875.1 Cepaea nemoralis
GGTGTGTTCGAACCCGTGTCTTAGTTGGCGGAATATAATGTATGGCGCATGCAAATTTACGGGGAAAAACATGTTTTTCCCATATGTGCTTTGTTACATATGTGAACAATTGTTTATGCAATTTTGCTTCTTGTACCTACTGTGGTAGATATGGACATTACCCAGTGGGGAAAGAGCATATGATGATGGTGATGATATGATGTACTTGTGGGCCGAGTCTGGTCTGAAAGGGGTGAGGTGTGGCTTTGCTGTGTGATTGTGTATGGAATAGGACATCCATGTAACAGAGCACCACCCATTGGTTTGCTGTGTGATTGTGTATGGAATAGGACATCCTTGTAACAGAGCACCACCCATTGGTTTGCTGTGTGATTGTGTATGGAATAGGACATCCTTGTAACAGAGCACCACCCATTGGTTTGCTGTGTGATTGTGTATGGAATAGGACATCCTTGTAACAGAGCACCACCCATTGGTCTGGTCACTATTTACTTACCGTTTGTCACATTGTATTACATATTGCATATTGCAGTTGTAAATGATGCCTATCTTCCATCTGTCTCATGTATGTCTCATGATACTTGGCTTCAGCATGTCTGCCTTATGGCGTATTCCATGCTGCTTGCTCTTGTTGCTATTTCACACTGCCTGCTCATGTTGCTATTTCACAAGGCTTGCTCATGATGCTTGTCTTACAATGCCTGCTTCATAGCGCCTGCTTTACTGTGCCTGTTCCTCATTGTGCCCAGGTTTACTGTGGTTAAAATATGTGAGAACCTAGACATATAAAATGCTTGTAATTGAGTAAGGCTACCCCTGTCTCAGCATATGGGCTTGTGACTATCACAGATATAAGGTGAATATTGAAAGCATATCACCCACAGTCCATCAGAGTGGAATAAACTCCATCACCAGCAAGGAGAGGTGTGTCTGGACAACACCCTCCACCTTACTTCCCATTTCCATCTGTATATGTTGATGTTTAAGATAACATTGTCTTTGAACAAATGTAAAAAGGATGTGGTACCTTTTATATATCAAATGACAACATAGATGGTGGAGAAGTCCTCTTCTTCTTCAAGGGAACATACATATGAAGGTCCCTACTTCAGGATTACAGCTCCTTTGGAAAGTGGAAACTATCATGTAACAGTAACCACAATGTCTTCAGGAAAATACCAGCATAAATCTGTATCATTATTTGTCAGGGATGAAAGACACTGAAAGGGTCTCAATTTAAACCCAAACACCAGATGGACGAATCCAGAACACAATGCCAAGGACCAGTCTAGGGGTTAGTTAGTTAGTTAGTTAGTCGCAGTTCCAACTTCACAGCAACGGGTCGTCCCCATTATGCTCCATTCCTGTGCCAGTGAATATCACACAAAACGCTCCCACTGCCCAATGTGAAAAGTGGAAAAGACAGGAGTCTCGACAAATAACAGCCCGTACAGATACACTGTGCATAATGCCGCCACCAGAATGTCAACACAATAGTCCCCCACAAAGCACCCAGTTCATTTCTGATGGAATCGGCAGTCATTTTCTCATCTGGATGTTTCCTAGATGTTCACCCACACAGTCCACGAAATACAGTTCATCGTCAATGGCAGTGGCACTCAACCAGAAGCCCAGCAGCCACGCATTTCTGCATAAGGCAAAGACCGGTCAACTCTGGGACATAGCCATCTGCCATCGCTCCGAACATGCAGTCACGTTCCAAAAGACCTTGGGCAGATTCAAAAGCATTTCACACGAAACTCACAGCTCACAGTGTCGCGCCACGCACTCACTCAGTAGCAGGGCGACGGAACCATCAAACCTCCTTAGTCTAGGGGTGTAGTAGGGAAATCGGCACTTTGTCAGAGTTTGGTTAGCTTCCCCGAATTTGTTTGTCATCGAGTCGAGATGGTTACAGCATTTCATAGTGGACTACCAACCCTCTGCCTCCAGCAAGTATCTACGTGCTAGTTGTCATTGGACGTCCTAATCCATCAAGTCTTAAAGACTGGTGAATATCTTCATATGGAGTTATCTCCTGGACTTAGTTGTCTCAGACAGGACATGATCAAGATAACAGCTGTAAACCTGAGACTTATCATTATTTCTCTGGAACTGTGGCAGCAGTACTATCCAGGAAATATTTACCATAACCCATTGATGGTTGTGAATGTGATCCCATTATCAGTGTTCATTCCATGAAACTAGGATTACATTAAAACTTACAAGCAGGAACCAGAATCCTGTATTTTATCCTCATTCAGAAAATGGTTTGGGAGAGACTTGTGGAGTATTGCTGTATAGTGGAGTTCATATTTCTACTGACTGGATGGTATGCAGACTATATGTATTGTTTAACCCCCAGTCGCCAGCTTCTCAGACAGTCTACTCACCATTGAGAAGCCATGATTATCTGTTTAGAAACTGTTCACCAGAGGAATCAGACTTATATGGGAACCTTCATGGGAAAGCTGCAACCTGGGACCTTCCCAACACCACTTCAGGTGATAACAGGATGTTTACGGACCAGAAAATCGGTTTGTCCCTATATCTGCCCCATACTAGAAAGTCCACCAGTGTTTTACTCTCAGTGACAGTTGAAAGGATAATTCATGATGTATTAGATGTGTGATGGAGGAGAGTTGGAGAGTTTTGAGATTGGGTGTCTGTTGGTGGGTTTTTTGGAGCATGTACTCATTTTTTTCCATTTTCATACTCACATTGCATATGATTATTTTCGAGGTGTAATTGTTGAGATGGAACATGAGTCTTTATTCAACCCCTACAGTCGACTCAATAAAAGATTGTGTTGAGAACAGTGTTGAAGTACATGTCCAATGTAATGTCTTGGTCTGCTGGTGTGAAGTACATTATTGTGTAATGTCCTGTCCAGCTGTTGTCAAGTACAATTCCTGGTGCATGTCTTGTTCAACTGTTGTTGAGGTCAGTGATATGTGAATGTTCTGTAGAAATGTTGTCCAGTATATCTCATGATGTATGTCTTGTTCAATTGTTGGTGTAAACATTTCCATGTGAATGTATGTCCAACTTTTGTCAAGAACCTGTCATGTAGATGTCTTGTTCAACTGATGTAAAGTACAGTTATTGTTGAGTTTATGTCTACTACTGTTGAGTCCTAAACTTCCTACATGTCTAAATGTACAACTGACATATGTCACTTTGACAAATATAAATAAGGGGAGATCTAATGTGGCGGACTGAAAGCACACTGATAACATTATGGTGAGAGAACTAATTCCTCGGTTGTACAGGGGCAAATAGTTCAGATCTTCTTATGACCTAAAGGGGACCTTTTCCTTCTTTTATAAATTTTCTGTGTAGATACTTGGGCTTAGGTCTAAGAAGTGGGGGTACTGAGCCAGGAAAACTGGTTCCTCAAAAGGGCTAAGCGGGAATGATTATCTATCTCATTTGAGAAGCCTCTAGACAAAAACTTGCCAAATCATACCCTTTATCATGTCTGTCTATTATACAAGATATATTTACAGAGACCACTTCTAATTGGGACCTCTGTCTTCTCCTAACATGCCACAATATATATATATATATATATATATATATATATATATATATATATATATATATATATATATATATATATATATATATATATATATATATATATATCGAGAGAGACAGAGAGAGAGAGAGAGAGAGAGAGAGAGAGAGAGAGAGAGAGAGAGAGAGAGAGAGCCATACAAATAATGAGTATGA
>JACEFZ010025348.1:0-23772 GCA_014155875.1 Cepaea nemoralis
ATAAGTTTCTTTTTTTTTTAAAAAAAAACCCTAAACTTTTTGCTCGAATTGTGGTTGAAAAACAGATTTTCTGCCAGGATGTAACTTTGTGAATTGGAAACCCACGGGTCATGATGTGACAACCGCCGCATATCGATTGCGCTACACTTGTCAACACACAAAACGTGTGATTTGAACTGCTAAAGTTAAAGTGAACACAATTTTAAAGATTAATAATAATTTATTTGCATACTTGACTATTTTGTAATCATTTAACATGACAGAACATATTTTTGAAGTCAGTTTTCATATGACCGTTTGAGGCAATCTCGCAAGCACAGACGCGCAGACACCAGCGGGTGTCACTGGTGAAGGTAATCGGACACACTGGAGAGCGACAATATCGGGTGAAGAGTATGAGAAATCGCAACTCGTCTCACCTTCACAAAAATGTGAATATCTTCACTTAGAAGTGACATATAGGCATCATTGGGGTACCATTAGATTTTGAATTTCAAGGTCTATCTACTGTGGTGGTCTCATTAGTAAATTCTCAAATTTAAAATCGTGATACTTCTCGCTAGTCCTACTTTTATCATTCTTTTTGATAGAGCTAGCGAGTCCCATCGTGCCATTACCGGAAATGAAAAAAAAAGTGATATACGGACTCACCTTGTCCCGGAAAACACTAATTTACCATGCATTCTTTCGACGTCATTCATTCATTCAAATCTCACGTGACAAGAACACACGTCATCCTGGGCTTTCCAGGAAAGGTTTGCCTATTATTCCGTGCACAGCGATTGGTTGAAATCATCATGACCTTTTATATAAATAAGAATATATTTCATACTTACCTAATTAATTGTTTTTTTGGTGATGCTGATAGAATTAAATCAATTAAAGATGCATTTTTGAATTCTGCATACAATTTTAAATACATCTGGAAAGTTTTAATCACTTTAACTCACTGCCAGGTGGATGTAAACAACATTTCTGCGAAGATGTGTTTTTGGTTCTTTGCGCATATCGATCTGACTGGCATGTGCACTTTGTAACACTATTCTGGTGTTGCTGATAGAATAAAACAATTATAGATGTATTTTTGAATTCTGCATACAATTTTAAATATATCTGGAAAGTTTCATTGCCGACTTTGCTTAAATTGTGGAGAAAAACAACATTTTCTGCGAAGGCATGTTTTCGTTCTTTGTGCATATTGATCTGACTAGCATGTACACTTTGTAACACTATTCTGGCGCTGTTTAAAGAAAATCATCAATTATAGATGTATTTTTGAACTTTGCCTACAATTTTAAATATATCTGGAAAGTTTCATTGCCTGCTTTGCTTAAATTGTGGATGATAAACAACATTTTCAGCAAAGCGTGTCTTTGTGAATGGAGAAACGCATGGCATGTGCCATGGCGACTGCGCATGCGCGTATTGATCGCAATGACATGTTACACTTTCACTTTTCAACACTCAAAACGTGCAATCTGACCTACTAAAGTTAAAGAGAACACAAGTTTAAAGATTATTAATAATTTATTTGTATACTTGTACTATTGTTTAATAATTTAACATGAAAGAACATATTTTAGAAGTCAGTTTTCATAATCCGCCTATGACCCGTTGGTTGAGACCAGCCTCGCACGCGGAGAAAAATGAACCGTAAATAATTGTTTTCTGGCGCTTGCAATAGAAAACCATGAATTGTAGATGGTTGTAGATGGATAGATCTTCAAATTCTGCATCAGATTTTCAGTAATTTGGAAAGTTTCATCGCTAACTTTAAACTTGCTTTAATTGTGGTTGAAAAACAGGCAACAATGTTACGATCATGAAACCCAAGACGGCGGCTTGACTATATAAATATCTATGTAGAGTAAACACTGTGATCTCTCTAGCATAAGTCATAAGCATTCCGCCTGTCACGCATCAGATTTTTCAGAAATTTGGAAAGTTTTATCGCTAACGTGCTTTAATTGTGGTTGAAAACAGGCGAAACCCAAAAATGCGATCATCAAACCCAACATGGCGGTTTTACTATATAAATATCTTTGTGAAATGATCATTGTGTTCTCGTTAGCGCTGTCATAAGCATTCCGTCTGTCACGCGGGAGACAGCGGTTCTGTTCCCGGCTTCGCATATTTTTTTTTTTTTTTTCACAAAATTATTAGGTGATATAATAGAAACTATTAAACATTACAAACTAAAATATTATATAGAACTAAGAAACTGGAAGTTTGTGAATACAGTGTGCTCTATGGATCTGTGCAAGCTGCCGACTGGCGGGGAGCGCATACCACAGAGGCAGCGGAATAATCACGTATCGGAATCGATGAATCCAATAGATGTCTTTGTTTAATGTGAATTTTAATTGCCATATAAAATATCGCCCCTGAATCAGCATAGTTTCATCACTAAACGTGCTCGAATTGTGGTTGAAAAACTGATTTTCTGCGAGGATGTAACTTTGTGAATTGGAAACCCACGAGTCATGATGTGACAGCCGCCGCATATCGATTGCGCTACACTTGTCAACACACAAAATGCATCGAGCGCATGTGGAGAACGGCCAAGGAGAGAAACAAACAAGAGGCAGAATGGAACACACGCAGGCATCTACTAGTCCTACATGTGCGAATTCATGTGGGCGCCGACAGACTAAATGCGCTGGTCTAGATGTGTTCAACCACCATTCTTGCGGACATTGTTGGATTCTGGCCACCGCAAGAATATCGCACCACCGCCGCATAGAATTGCGCACCGAGCTACGGCACAACACACGGAAACCCCTGGATGTTCGGCGCAAGACAGGGAACCCCTGGATGTGACGTCATACCCTGGGATTCCCTTTTGTTTGGGGTGAAAGAAAGCAAAAGTACCCATGACGGAACATATTTTTGAACTCATATGGGCGTTTGAGACCATCTCGCATGCATACTTATTTCATAAATTCATAACTCCGCTTAGAATTAACGCATACTCTTCGTTGAGATACCGTTGGATTCGTCTTGTCAAGCTCTATCTAACTGGTATGATTTCATAAGTAAAAACCCAATTTTTAAATATTGACCACAATTGCTAGTAATACTAATTAGAGAGAAACAAGTGCATGTATTTTTTGCCCATGCCAGATTTTGTCTTGATCTTGTAGCTATTTGAGATTTCATAATATTAATACACAAACTAAACTAAACTCTCTTACCTTTTGTGAAAGACTAAGATGTTTTTTTGTTTGTTTTCGAGAAGTAAATTCCCGACCGCTTACTATATTACTATGAAAAGTGGAAGAATAACCCCTTGAACACGCGTTAAAGTTGTCGTTCGCGATTTTCGCGCTGTAGTTTCGCATTTATCGAATTAGATTATGGACATGGGGGTGTTCTGACCATAAGATCTGACATCAGATTGATTACATTCTCATCAGAAGAAGATTTCGAAATACTTTAAACGTCACAAAAACATACCAAGCGCAGACGGTTACAACGACCATAGATTAACAGTAAGCTTTATACTTATATTGTTAAAGAGGGTCAAACATACACCAAGAAACACATTTGAACTATGTGCATTGACGAGTGATGAGATACATTATAAATTCAACGAAAAGGTAAAGAACAGATTTTATGCATTGTCTGATATGGAAATGTTATTTTACAGCAATCAAACCATCTAGCCATCATGTGCCATGCCGATAAACGTGGACGGTCATGATTCGCAATTTCACACGATCACCAGAGTCGTGGATAAGCTCAGTGTTCTTTACTCGACCATACCACGTGGGAAAGCCATCCAGGTAATTACTCCTCTGTATTCCACTTGTTCTCTTCCCCTCTATCTTGCCAGTTGTCACCAAGTTCTCCAATTTATTTCTTCTCATAACATGCCCAAAAAGGTTTGACTGCCTATGTCTAATTTCTCTAATCCGTGTACGATTTTTATTTGTTTCTTGTAGGACTTGGTCATTGATTTATCTATCTTTCCATGGTATTCTTTGCATTTTCTTCAGAAACCAAATTCCCACAGCTATCTGATGTTTTTAAGCTTGTCTGCTCACTGTCCACGCTTCACATCCATACAAACTTTCAGCGACCGACTCCAAATGCTGCTGTGTGTAGCCGGGGCGGGGATGGGGTGAGCGCCCAACTTTGAATAAATACACAAATGGCTCGTGCATTCATCATCTATGCAGCAAAGGTCCAACTCCTGGCCTTCTCGTGGAGGAGCTGTTTCAACTAACATGAGAAGGGGAGGCGGCGAGTCACTGGCGCCGGGAAATAACCAGAACCATTTAGATGCATATGCACGTACATGCATGCGCAGACATGTGTGTGCGGGCCTACACACCTAAACTCGAATAAGACCACAGTCTGCTCTAGCAAAGGAAAGGTGCTGAAGACGGAGGCAACCAGCCAGGAGGCGCACAGAAATCAAGATGCCAAGCAATCACGCATAATGAAATATATATGTTCAGCGACCTATGGAAAATATGAAAGAAATCAGCCAACGAAGAAGAAGAAGAAGAAGAAGAAGAAGAAGAAGAAGAAGAAGAAGAAGGAGGAGGAGGAGGAGGAGGAGGAGGAGGAGGAGGACTGCTTTAAAATTTCGGCTAGCCATCTTGCCATTCGGTGTTGTGCAGAGTTAATCATAGACAGGATAGGTCTTAGCAGGATGCCGGGCTTGTGAAGTTTGGGTAGACCCTACATCTGAAGAGTTTGCGAGCCACGTGGTGTGAGAGTTTTTGCAGTGGCCTCACTGAGGAGTCCAGCATTCACAAGTGACTGGATCTCTTTCCTCACTATTGCATCCAGGTCTTCCGACTTGTTTACTTTTTGATCTATCCTGAATTTAGATTCATCTGATAATATTTCTTCCATTCTCCTCTGGTATCTGACATGTCCATCACTACTGCACCGCTTCCTTTATCAGGTTTCAGTATTATGAGGGTTTTGTTAGCCTTTAACGCTTTTAAAGCAGTAAGGTGTTCGTTGGTCAACGGACAAGTGTGTTTGGAGGGTGTTGTGCGATACTGGTGATCTAAATCTACCAGTTTGGCCTTCAGCCACCCGACCAACTCGGCAGAAGTAGGTGATAATTTGGAGAATTGATCAAACAACACTTCAAACTGTGCTTGCGACTCAACACGGTTGATGTGTTTAGGCTTTATGCAGAATTTTAATCCGTATGCAAGGGCCTCCGTTTCAGTGTTGTTGAGTACGTACGACGATAAGTTCCTCACATACTTCTCTGGGTTGTCTAACTAGTACTGACGTTGTTACCTTTTCAGTGCTCAGTGACGAGATGCTCAGTGCTCACCTGACGAGATGCAGCGAAATATGCCAGGCAATAAATCGTGCAATCTATTGTTTGTGTCTTCGTTATTCAAATATATATATATATATATATATATATATATATATATATATATATATATATATATATATATATATATATATATATATATATATATATAAATTACGATTTATTAGAATAGTTAGAAGTAGAGGTAGTGTAGTGTTTGTGTAAACGCCAAGAAACCAAGTCAGGCTGAACATTATATTCAGTTTGGCTCTAGATAATATATATTAGTTCCTTAGTTTAGGAACTAACATATTTCTTTAGGTAATATATATTAGTTGCAGAAATTAGTTCAAAGAGTAAATAACACTTTAATTATGATTTATTAATCTTTACTCACCATAGTCAGATTACGACCACGTGGTCCAATATCGCCCATTTAACAAAGATCAAACCCTGGGGGAATTCTTCAGCCTTAATATCAGTCTTGGTTATAGTGAAAGAAATCTTAAGCCTAGATAAGAAATCTTCTGAATAATTAATTATTTTTTACTGAAGAAAGGGATAGAAAAACCATAGTAAGATTACTAACACGTGGTCTAATATCGCCCACTCAACGGAATATCTCAATGTAATATACAAGAAAATGGGAATATTCTTCAACAAGTGAATCGGTACAATTATCTCGGAACAGCCATAACATCTGATGGGAGATGTCTTGAAGAGATTAGAACAAGAATCGCCATGGCAAAAGTAGCCTTTAGCAAGATGAAAAATATACTGACCAATAAAAAGATGTCAATTGAAACGAGAAAAAGAGTGTTGAGGGTCTACATAGAGCCGGTACTTTTGTATAGATGTGAAACTTGGACAATGAGCAGTCAAGCTGAAAAACATCTGATGGCTGTAGAAATGTGGTTTCTCTGGAAAATTCAAAGTATTCCATGGACAGACAGAAAAGCCAATGACCAAGTACTACAGGAGACAAATGAATATCTTAAACTGATTAGAGAAATTAGACGTAGACAGTCAAAATTTTTGAGACATTTTATGAGAAAAAAATGGATTGGAGAACTTGGTGACAACTGGCAAGATCGAAGGGAACAGACCAAGGGGAAGACCGAGACGTAAATACCTGGATGGCTCGGCCACATGGCATGGTCGAGACAGGAACACTGAGCTGATCCACGATTCTGGTGATCGAGTGAAATTGCGAGTTATGGCCTCCCACGCTTTCCGGCATGGCACATGATTGATTGAAGAAAAGGAAGACGATTGCTAGACTTATAACTCATATTTATGGAAGATACCTTTTGGCGTTTCATATATTTAAAATCCATACTGGAAGACAAGGTTGAGGGCAAGCGAGCAAGAGGTAGACAACGATACAAGCGGGAAGATTACATCAAGAGGTCGACGAACATCAGCCTGACAGAATGTACAGTCAAGGCAAAAGACAGACAGTGTTGGAGATACACTGCAGCCGACCTTCATTGTGGAGACGTCACCTGATTGATTGATTGATTGATATTTAATGGTTCAGTCATGTACATCGTGACATTATAGTTGTGGTTTGCGATTTGATTTCATTCCATTTAATTCATCAAATAATATGTGATGTTAATTCATCGTATTAAGTGTGGTTCGTGTGTTTCCATACTTGGAAAACGACTCGTTTTGTTTCATAGATTTATTTTTAGTTTAGTTTAGTTTAGTCGATGGATCAACATCACGACACACGGGTGCAAACCACAAGTGCTCCGTTCTCCTCCTAACTCAAACCTGAGTATGGAGAAACTCAGCTCAATGCACGAGCTCCGTAGCACCGGCGAGGATCCTGAATTACTTTGGGTATATTTGTAACTCGAAATGTATCCCCGGGCAGCGCCGTTAGGCTACTCTTTTTCGATTTCCAACTGCCAAGGTATTTCTTACGTGCGCAACAATACACACGGGCGTCCGATCTCACTACCCAGAGACCAGGGGAAATTTATTACTAGAAGTCCACGAGAAATAAATCCCGGCATCAACGGGGCCTGAACCCGGGACCTCCAGCACAACTGAGGAGGACACCATTCCTCGAGACCACGCAGCCCCCTTCATAGATTTAATGAGTTGTTAATGTATATCGTGACGTCATAGTTGTGGCGTATGAGTTTACTTCAGTACATTTAATTCATCCGATAATATGTGATGTTAATTCATTGTAAGTATTGTAGTTTGTGTGTTAGTTAGTTAGTTAGTCGACAGATCATCCTCGTTGCACATCGGACCATTCAGTCCATAAGTGCTCGGATCCCCTCCTCAGCAAATCCCGCAGCGTGTAGCGGCTAACGACGCCAGTTCTGTGTTGGTTTATCAATCTTCTTTGGCTTCCTGCGTAGTGTTCTTGTTTGGCCACCCCTCTTTTAATTTGCTGCTCTCGCAGTCTGGCCATTGTTGTAGATTCACAGTCATCACTTGGTTCTTGCAAAAGTCTCACTTCTCGTAGAGCATTCAGAATGTCAGCCTGGTCCATGGCGCGTCCGCCCTCAACAGTAGCCTCACCTGCGAGCTTGTCAGCCCGCTCATTTCCTTGTACTCCCGCATGCCCTGGCACGAAGATGAAACTAATCTTTGCCAGCCGAGACCGCTTCAGAGGCAGCAACCATTCTCTTCGGATCGACCCCTCCTCTATCCTCTTGATCATGTTCATTGAGTCGCTAAGGAAACAAGCCCTAGTGAATGTCTGTGTCTCGAGCCATGTTATTGCTTTACTTACTGCCATGACTTCCATGGTCAGGCTACTTGTGGTTTCAGTGAAAGCACCAGAGTCCTCCTTCACAATTCTCCCTCCGGCCCGAGCTGTAAAGGCCCATGAGCTTCTCACATGTCGGACGACCGACCCATCTGTGTAGATGACCGCGTCACTGTCTAGCGAATTCTCGAAAATCAACGCTTGTACTTCAGCCTCAACAGCAGCCGGATTTTCTTGTCTGCATTTTCTATCTTAGTTTGTGTGTTTCCATGTTTAATATTGTCTTAGAATATATACATTATTAGTACAGTAGTCTTTGATGTAGAGCATCTGAGTGGCTATTCATAATCGATTTAAATATAAAAAGAAGAAGGAACACAATTTGTGTGTTGTATCTCATTAGATCAGTGTGCTGTTGTAGATCTCAGCGTCAGGAATCAAATATGCAGAGACAGATTGCGCGTGGTATGTTAAGTTCTATATGAGAAATGTAGACCAGTATATGACATAGACAAGAGTTAGATTTATAGCTTTGCCTTGAAGGATTGCTCACCCCTTCTCACTGTCATTCGCAGAGCCTACACATTGAGCAACAGTAGCCGTAGTCACGACCGGTGACTGAGCTACGCACCACTCACACTGATACAGCCGAGTGTGGAGTCCATACCACTACCCAGAGAGTCAGAAACATTCCAGTTTACCATCCAGGAGGCCAAGGAGCAACAGATAGGTTGCAGACATCCCGTTTGCCACTTCACATCATTGTGACGAAAATAAACTTGATGTTCGATCAATGACAAACAAGACCCGACATTAGTCTGCAAAAACACCAGCAACCCTTTGATTTTGTACAGACGGAGAAACAAACGTCGTTAAAACTGTCTACACACGGTCGGCATTTCTAACTGAGAAACAAAATACGTCGCGTCAAAATGTCTGCACAGTTGGCGATGTTGTTATGATGTGGGTTGTTCGAGAAAACGAATAACAACGCCAAACGTCTGCCACGGCGGTAGTAGCCTTTGAAGTGGAGACGAAATGTCTGAAGGCAAGTCGGGATGGATTTTGTGATGTGGGGAATTCTCAGGTTGAACTATTGATGTACGGGACAAAGAATTTCCCCAAATGAAAGCAAATTTGACCGCAGATTGACTCCAGTTAGTCTAGAATAGGAGGAGACAACCAGACTCTGGACTGATTGGCGTCTATACTTTTTGGTGACGTCACTCAAGCACTGATATAAAACCCAGTTGCGGTAAACAAGTGGAGTGAGTCAGCCAAAAATTCTGAAGTGTTAAGATCGGTGCATTATTCCGAGTTGTGTTACATGCGAGAGACTATAATGTCTAAGTGGTGATAGTTATCCACGGACATAGATCCAGTCTGTGATTGCATAGTTTCGATTAGCAACTGGAATAGGCATATGGTAGGCTATTAATCATATCTAACTTAGAGTATGGTTAGGAATAGAGTACAGTACTGTGCGGTGATATAATGTATTATAGGTGCTGTGATATAATGAATTATAGGTGTGGTGATATAATGTATTATGATTAGTGATAGAATGTTCTATAAGTGCGGTGCTAGAAAGTATCATAGGAGCGTCGGCACTAGTAATCTATTGTGTGGCTTCAACTAGCTTGTGTGATATATCATTTTACTCAGGGAGTTGAGGATAATGTAGTGGAATAATAATTAGAGAGATTAAGGATGGTTGAGAGGGAGGAGAGGAATGTGAAATGGTAGGATCTTCCAGTAGGGCATCAGCTGGGTTTCTACCCGTTCCTTTATTCTTTCCTGGTGTTGCCATGTCCCAAATCATGTGATGAGTTATTTGGCCGTATGACAGAGATCGGATCTCTGTTATAGATCTGAGTGCTGCTATTGGCCTACACTCACATAATTCCGGCCAGGACTGAGTTGCCCTCACCATAGTATTCTCTATTCTACAGGTTCCATTTACAGGTCCACGTATGTGTGCTATGATTTTCAACAGTGAAGCTAACACATTTTAGAAGATGATGGCTCAGGATTTGAAGACAGAAGTTGCTGAGAGGCCGCTACATTGGGCTTATACCCAAGTTGGTTTGCGGGAACCTGGCTTCTGCTGAGCAGGACATGCTGATGAGATTTATGTTTAGCAAGTGATAGTTGTATCACTGAACAGTCAGAACCTTGTAGATATACTTTACTGATACCAGGAACATTCATACAAAATTTACACTAATAGCTAGAACATTCAGAGTGTGGTGTTAATATGGGGAATCTTTAAAACCAGTGACACTAGATCCATTAAGATTTCCCCAGTAACAGTGACAATAGGGTTATATTTTTCTGATTAATAATCAGTTAAGTAACAGAGGAAATTCATAGTGGGAATCAGATTGAAGACTCTCATTAGACAGTGTTTGTCATGGGTGTCCAAGCATCCTAGTGGTTCAAGAGACAACGGAGGAAGTCTTCACGTGACCGGAGGAGCATCACCTTGGTGAGGTTGCTTGTCTGGAATACATGGTGCTAGTGTGTTTTCAGCACAGTGATGAGAATGACTATACTCCTGAACACTGATCTGAGTCTATATACAATTTAGAATACACGTCACACATTCTACACCTTATACACACACACACACACTTCTCCTACATATACTCTTTGCTTTAATAAATTTCGTGTTTTTTATTTGTTGAAGCTAGAGTTGTCAAGTATGTTATGTTGGGGAAGAATGAGAGGGGGCATGATCCAGGAGTGAGTAAGAGTGAGAAGAAGGTGTCTTCAGATTGAGGGAGTGTTGTGGATGGAATCTGCTGGATATCTCCAGGATAGAGATATTGGATTAAAACCCCCGGGAAGGTTAACCCGGTCAACAAATGCCCGCAGAAGTCGGATGTGTCGGCCTAACGGCGCAAGAACGCAGCTCTGCTGTAAACAGGCACAACGCAATCACATCCGAAAAAAAAAAAAACTCCGGATGAACGAAGAAGAGGAAGAATTAAAACAAATGTGGGTGTGGATTCCCCTCACTCCAGGGACGACACTAAAGTGGTACAGAAGAACAAATAACTACTACGACATTCATTCTTTACACACACGACATTTATTGGGTGCTCGTAACCGTGATCTTTGGACAGCGGGATCTTTCGTAATCGTGGTCTTTGGACAGCGGGATCTTTCATAAACGGGATCTATAGACAATGGGATCTTTCATAGGTGGGGTCTTTTAACACGGGATCTTTTGACACGGGATCTTTAGTTAGAGGATGGAGATATCCTATTAGTGAGAATCCAGCTAGAGTGAATGTGGATAGGGGTTAAGACTTATCTTACCTGTTCTTACTTCACACGTCTGCATAGGTCTGTGGTCCTGATTCTGCTCTTGTCACTGAGTGATTGTGTTGTGTTGTGTGGTGTGTTATAAAATATATAGCTTAATTGTATATGGTCATTATCTATATATTTGTTTAGAGATAATCTATACTCTATCTGCTGAGTTACCTCTCTGAAAAATGGCCACTCCTAAACTGACCACGGTAGAACTAAGAGCAAAGTGGGAATAAATGGGATTGTCGGGTTCTGCCCTAACAGAATACGTACAGGAGGTGGAGAGGGATATCGTCAAGCAGAAAGGGAAGATCGAAAGGCCGAGTTGGAATTGAGAAGGATGGAGTTAGAGCAAGCAGCTAAGAAATTGGAAGCAGAACAAGCTGCTAGGCAATTTGAAGCTGAGCAAGCAGCTAAGAAATTTGAAGCTGAGCAAGCAGCTAAGAAATTTGAAGCTGAGCAAGCAGCTAAGAAATTTGAAGCGGAACAGGCTGCTAAGAGATTGGAAGCGGAACAGGAAGCTCAGAAAAGGGAGCATGAGTACCGGATGCGGGAACTCGAGCTTAAGAGGCAATCTAGTGGGGAAACTGAGTGAGCAGTGGGAGGTTCCTCTCTCCCTGGCTCAACACCAGTAGGTGGACATAGCTACCATGCTATGAAGTTCCCTCTAGCGATCTACGAGGAGGACAAAGAGAAGATTGACCAGTACCTTCAACGCTTTGAAGCTATGTCGGTTGCTATGGGTCTGGAACGTGATAAATGGAATCTCAAGCTATCCAAAGGATTACGCGGGACCGGGTACGAGATTTATTCTCGCCTGCCACCAGGACATGAGAACAATTATGACGAGTTGAAGACGGCTCTGCTGAAACGATTCGAATTTGCGTCACATACCTACCGGAAAAAAATTTCGAGGAGCGAAACGAGAACCGGGGGAGTTGTTCGCCGCCTATAGTCTGCGTCTGAAAGCCTATCTCCATAAGTGGATGGATTTGGCTGGGTTCGCGCATGACTATGGGAGTCTGGAAGAGCTCATGGTATTCGACCAGATGCGGAAGCAAATGTCGAAACCTCTCAGGGCATTCTTGGGAGAACAAGGGGCGGAACGAATCGACATGGTGACGAAATTGGCAGAACGGTTCGTCAAGGTCCATGGGGAAGCAGCTGAAAACCTTTCTACCAACACCAAATGTCAGGAAAAACATAACCCGAAGAAAGCCAAGAGCACAGGAACTAAGAAGGTGGAACCATAAGTCAAAACTTTAGAGGAGAATTTGGAGAAGACGAAGGGGGAAAGCAAGAGCACTTCGAGCTCTACACAAAAACGACCATGGTCAGAGAAGTGGTGTTCGATTTGTAAGTCGCCCTCTCACAATACGAGGGAATGCAAATCGAAGGCTAAGAACCCTCACTTCGCGGCATGTCAAGTAACTTCAAGGGAGGTGGGCACTGAAAATGCCAAGGTCGACAAGGATGCTCATCAGCAGGAGAGCTCAATAAAGTCCGGCACAAGAAAATCTAGGACAGGGAAATGGTGCAACCACTGCAGGTCGAATACTCACAATGCTATTGACTGCAGGGGAAAGACAGGAGACACTCAATTCGTCGTGTGCCCCGGGAAACCTAAGGTGGAGCCCACCGAACAGGTCGAGGCCGACGGACAGACTCCAGACCAGGAAAAACCACCTGTAGTGGAATTGGTAGAAGTTAACGGTCGTTAAGTGGAGTGTTTATACGACACAGGAATGGACGGGGAGGCCGTGATTTCTGCGGATCTGGTACATCCAGAACAATTCACAGGTGAGACCATGGAGATACAGCCTGCACAGAAGAGTGCTGTAGCCATGAAATTGCCCATTGCCAGAGTGGATATTCGGTCAAGATATGTCACAGGCACTATCAAGGCCGCGGTGTTGACCGATCCCATTTTCCCCGTAATCCTCGGTTGCCGGTATGTCTTTCTGGGAATGCCCAGGGAGCCAATCCATATGGGAGCAATACAGACTCGCTCTCAGACGAGAACGGATGAGGCAGAAGCAAATGTGACTAACCCACTGCCAGGGGAGTTGCGAACTGCCCAGAGTGAGGATGCTACTCTACGTCCTTGCTACAAAAAGCTGCAGAAAAGTGCTGATCCACCCAAAAGGGGGCAGTACTATATGAAGAATAGGATACTCTACAGGAGAGCTGGAAGGAGAGACAACCTACATGGTCAGTTGGTGGTCCCAAAGTCCCACCGTTCCCAGATTCTTCATATGGGTCATACCATCTCATTCAGTGGGCATATGGGTATTGCCGCCACGATGCAGCGAATTTCCTGCCATTACTATTGGCCGGGAATGACAGGTGATGTGCGTCGGTATGTGAAGTCATGCCCTGAGTGCCAGAGGGTGGCACCAAAACACTGGACAGCGCCGGTGGTCTTGGGTGAAATGCCCATCATGAACTCTCCTTTCGAGAGGGTAGCCATCGATATTGTGGGTCCACTTCCTAGGACTAGGAAGAGGAACGTGTACATACTCACCGTGGTGGATTGCTGTACAATGTGGGGTGAAGCCATACCGTTGACCACGTTTGACTCGAAACGAGTGGCGGACGCACTGATGGAGGCCTTTACAAGATTAGGCTTCCCTGATCAAATTTTGACAGACAATGGGTCTCAGTTTTGTGGAAAACTTATGGAGGAGGTATTTAGGGTGTTCCACTCTAACCATATCCATACCAGCCCTTACCACCCTCAAGCCAATGGACAAGTAGAGCGTTTCAACGGCACGTTGATGACAATGCTCAGGAAACTGGCGCAGGAAAAACCTGATAGGTGGGATGAATATATCCCAGCAGCACTCTTTGCCTATCGGGAAGTTCCTCATGGCTCAACAGGACTACCACCCGCTACGTTGCTGTTTGGTCGTCCAATCAAAGGACCGTTGGAAGCCATGTTGAGGAGTTGGACTGAAGAGGGGACGTCAGAAGAAGTGATCTCTTCTTACAAATATGTGGAGGAACTGAAAGAAAAACTTCACAAGGGATGGACTCTGGCAAATCAAAACTTGAAAAAGGCCAGAAAAAGACATGCGGCTTACTACAACCGTAGGTCTAAAGACAGATCTCTAGAGGTGGGAGACAAAGTATTGTTGCTACTCCCAACGGGAAACAACAAACTGGAGATAGGTTGGCAAGGACCATTTCCTGTGGAAAGGGTGATATCCAGAACCAACTATCAGATCCGGATCCGGGGAAAGTCGAAGATTTTCCATATCAATCTCTTGCGGAAATACGAAGAGAGACCCGGAGAAAAAGCAGCTCACCTCATGGCAATGGCAGTTGCAGTGGAGACAGAAGTGGGAACCAACGAGGGCAGGGAATATCCCCTGGTACACCAGGAAACCTACAAGGATGTACAGGTGAACCCTGATCTGACTTTCCAAGAGAGGGAAAAGATAACCTAGGTTCTCGAGTCTCATAAGGAGATACTGACTGATAAACCAGGACGAACGAGGTTGGTGGAGTTCGAGATGACTTTGACCACCCAAGAGCCTGTTCGCCAAAAGGTTTACCCAGTGCCATTCTCTAAAGAAAAGGCCCTGGAGGAGGAAATACAGAACCTGTTGGAGGATGACGTGATTGCACCTTCCACATCCCCATACAATGCGGGGGTGGTTCTGTTACGAAAACCAAGTGGAGAACACCGGTTGTGTATAGACTACCGACTGCTGAAAAGTCATACACAATTTCAGGTGGAACCTTTGCCGAATCCAACTCAGTTATTCGCGAGGCTCCATAAGGCAAGGTATTTCTCAAAGGTGGATCTGAGTCGAGGGTATTATCAGATTCCAGTCAAACCAGAGGTTCGACCACTGCTGGCTTTCAGTACCCTCAGTGGACATTACGAATTCAAGGTCATGCCCTTTGGACTCAGCAATGCACCTAGTGTGTTTACTCGTATGATGAGGACTTTACTTGATCATTTACAGGATCCGTCCATCATCTCATTCATGGATGATATTCTGATTTCCAGTGACAGTTTAGATGACCATTTACAATCCTTGGAACGAGTTTTCAATAGGCTCAAGGAAGCAGGGCTTACTGCTCGCCCAACCAAGTGTATGATTGGTTATCAGACTCTGGAATTTCTAGGTCACACCATCACTCCAGGACACATTGTCCCAGAAGAAAAGAACCTGGAGAAAATCAGATGTGCTCCAAGGCCAAAAACGAAGAAGGATGTGCGATCTTTTCTCTCGTTGTGTGGGTTCTACCACAAATTTATCCCACATTTCACTGAACTGGGAGCTCCATTAACCGAAACCTTGAAAAAGGGATTCCCGGATCAAATCGTTTGGACACCAGAATGTGAGAGTGCCTACAGTCAGTTGAAGGAGGCCTTGGTCAGCAAACCTGTGTTACAGCTCCCGGACCTTTCCAAACCATTTGTGTTGAGAACGGATGCAAGTGGGATTGGGATTGGGGCAGCTTTGTTAAGGAAGGAAAAGACGATGCTTCGGTGTTGAAACCAGTGGCATACGCAAGAAAGAAACTTCTCTTGGCTGAGAGGAATTATTCGACCGTCGAGAGAGAGTGTTTGTCTCTCGTATGGGCCGTGCAAAAATTCCAGCCATATTTGTATGGAGTTCAGTTTCGAGTTCAGTCGGATCATCAACCCTTGATGTTCCTGGCCACTTCTCAGAAGCTCAAAGCCCGTTTGATGCGGTGGTCGTTACTACTTCAGCCATACCACTTTACAGTGGAGTATATACCTGAGAAAGAAAATGTGGGAGCTGATTTTCTGTCGAGACATCCAGCTCCTGAAGAAGAGGAATAGATCATCTGGATCGAACCTCAAAGAAGAAAGAGTTGTTGCGGACTACTCTCTTAGGAGTGGGCCTTTGTCACGAAAATAAACTTGATGTTCGATCAATGACAAACAAGACCCGACATTAGTCTGCAAAAACACCAGCAACCCTTTGATTTTGTACAGACGGAGAAAAATACGTCGTTAAAACTGTCTACACACGGTCGGCATTTCTAACTGAGAAACAAAATACGTCGCGTCAAAATGTCTACACAGTCGGCGATTTTGTTATGATGTGGGTTGTTCGAGAAAACGAATAATAACGCCAAACGTCTGCCACGGCGGTAGTAGCCTTTGAAGTGGAGACGAAATGTCTGAAGGCAAGTCGGGATGGATTCTGTGATGTGGGGAATTCTCAGGTTGAACTATTGATGTACGGGACAAAGAATTTCCCCAAATGAAAGCAAATTTGACCGCAGATTGACTCCAGTTAGTCTAGAATAGGAGGAGACAACCAGACTCTGGACTGATTGGCGTCTAAACTTTTTGATGACGTCACTCAAGCACTGATATAAAACCCAGTTGCGGTAAACAAGTGGAGTGAGTCGGCCAAAAATTCTGAAGTGTTAAGATCGGTGCATTATTCCGAGTTGTGTTACATGAGAGAGACTATAATGTCTAAGTGGTGATAGTTATCCGCGGACATAGATCCAGTCTGTGATTGCATAGTTTCGATTAGCAACTGGAATAGGCATATGGTAGGCTATTAATCATATCTAACTTAGAGTATGATTAGGAATAGAGTACAGTACTGTGCGGTGATATAATGTATTATAGGTGCGGTGATATAATGTATTATAGGTGTGGTGATATAATATATTATGATTAGTGATAGAATGTTCTATAAGTGCGGTGCTAGAAAGTATCATAAGAGCGTCGGCATTAGTATTCTATTGTGTGGCTTCAACTAGCTTGTGTGATATATCATTTTACTCAGGGAGTTGAGGACAATGTAGTGGAATAATAATTAGAGAGATTAAGGATGGTTGAGAGGGAGGAGAGGAATGTGAAATGGTAGGATCTTCCAGTAGGGCATCTGCTGGGTTTTACCCGTTCCTTTATTCTTTCCTGGTGTTGCCATGTCTCAGATCATATGATGAGTTATTTGGCCGTATGACAGAGATCGGATCTCTGTTATAGATCTGAGTGCTGCTATTGGCCTACACTCACCTAATTCCGGCCAGGACTGAGTTGCCCTCACCATAGTATTCTCTATTCTACAGGTTCCATTTACAGGTCCACGTATGTGTGCTATGATTTTCAACAGTGAAGCTAACACATTTTAGAAGATGATGGCTCAGAATTTGAAGACAGAAGTTGCTGAGAGGCCGCTACATTGGGCTTATACCCAAGTTGGTTTGCGGGAACCTGGCTTCTGCTGAGCAGGACATGCTGATGAGATTTATGTTTAGCAAGTGATAGTTGTATCACTGAACAGTCAGAACCTTGTAGATATACTTTACTGATACCAGGAACATTCATACAAAATTTACACTGATAACTAGAACATTCAGAGTGTGGTGTTAATATGGGGAATCTTTAAAACCAGTGACACTAGATCCATTAAGATTTCCCCAGTAACAGTGACAATAGGGTTATATTTTTCTGATTAACAATCAGTTAAGTAACAGAGGAAATTCATAGTGGGAATCAGATTGAAGACTCTCATTAGACAGTGTTTGTCATGGGTGTCCAAGCATCCTAGTGGTTCAAGAGACAACGGAGGAAGTCTTTACGTGACCGGAGGAGCATCACCTTGGTGAGGTTGCTTGTCTGGAATACATGGTGCTAGTGTGTTTTCAGCACAGTGATGAGAATGACTATACTCCTGAACACTGATCTGAGTCTATATACAATTTAGAATACACGTCACACATTCTACACCTTACACACACACACACACACACACACACACACACACACACACACACACACACACACACACACACACACTTCTCCTACATATACTCTTTGCTTTAATAAATTTCGTGTTTTTTATTTGTTGAAGCTAGAGTTGTCAAGTATGTTATGTTGGGGAAGAATGAGAGGGGGCATGATCCAGGAGTGAGTAAGAGTGAGAAGAAGGTGTCTTCAGATTGAGGGAGTGTTGTGGACGGAGTCTGCTGGATATCTCCAGGATAGAGATATTGAATCAAAACAAATGTGGGTGTGGATTCCCCTCACTCCAGGGACGACACTAAAGTGGTAAAGAAGAACAAATAACTACTACGACATTCATTCTTTACACACACGACAATCATTCACCTAAAATTATTGTCCTATACAGACCAGCTCACATAGTCTGTGATTATGACCTCCACTAGCTGATTGTTGTACCCTATTGTAGTAATTTAGAGCAACCAGGGGTCTGCGTATCCCTTATGTGTCCGTGAGTACTATATGGGTCTCACGAAGTGTCGCTTAAAAGTCGACATGGTCGACTTCATTGCTCCGGGTTTTTATCCCATATGGCTCGGTCTCTTTCCGCAGCACGGAAAGCGTCGCACAAAGCACGAACTCCGTAGCTTTTAGCGACGACCCATGGGAGTCTCCGAAACATTTAACTCGCAAACCGAAGGACACGGCCCGGAATGGAACCCACAACCTTCGGCTCACGAGTCAAACGTCAAACGGCTTGACCACTTCGCCACAGAGACTCACGAAGTGTTTTAACATTAAGTATTGTCTGTTGTACTTGTAAACGTAACAGCCAGCATTTGTCATCACATTAGATCTAGTAGTATCATCAGATTGTCTGCCGATTGAAGGGATTATGTCCATCCATCCATTTACCCATTCATCCATCCATCCACCCATCCATCCATTTAAGGGACGTTCATTTGAAACCCGTTCCAATGGCTTTATTATAAAAGCATGAAAGAAACATTAACAGGTGTGGTAGATTTAAAGAAAGCATTCGTTTTGAATGAATTATGCACCATAGGTTGGTCAGAACTCGCCGTAGGCATTCAGGCAAGCATCCCATTGCTTAGGTAGGTGGCAATTTCCATCCCGTCTGCAAAAAAAGGATTGTGGTTGCTCACTGAACCAAGTGTTTACCGCGTTCATTACATCTGCATCTGTGTGAAATCGTTGTCCCTTGAGAGCTTTATTTAGAGGTCCAAACAAATGAAAATCACATGGTGATAAATCAGGACCATAGGCTGGATGTTGTAGAATTTCCCACTTCTTCCTTGCTAAAGCCTCCTGCACATTCTTTGCAACATGCGGACGAGCATTATCATGCAACAAAATCACACTGCGAGAAAGCAGGCCGGGTCGTTTATTCTGATGGCTTTTTTGCAGCTTGTCTAGTGTTTGCAAGTAGTGGGTAGAGTTGATGTTGATACCAGGTTCTTTAAAGTTGGCTAACAATAGCCCTAAATGGTAAAAAAAAAAAAAATGCGCTTCAACATAACCTTACCAGCGGAAACCTGTAACTTGAAATTTTTTGCTTTTGGTGATCCAGCATGCTTCCAGTGCATGCTCTCTCTCTTTTGCTGTTCGGTTAAAAAAGGTGACACCATGGTTCATTGCCTGCCACTCAACATTCAACTAATCCTTATCCTAGCAATGTCAGAGTTATCGAACTTTGCCATGGGGGGAGGGGGGGGGGGGCGTTATTTCACACGCTATTTCTTGAGACCAACAATTCACTTCCAGTTGTTGCCATGTCCTGTCAGATGTGAATTATTCGAAACTAGCATGGTATGATGAAAGGGGAACCTACTCTGATATTTGCAGTATTTGTCCTACTCAGCGCCAAAGTTTTACTTTTAGGTCGAGAAAGTGTTTACTCTTGATTTTCTTGGTGTCTATTCACGAATAGTAAGTTAATTTGTCTCATAACTCCTGAAGTAAAAAGAAACGTTAACTTTTGATTGCATTTTTTAATCCCCCGTTCAATTTTACATAAATATGAACATTGCACGATTCGTCCTTTGTTACGGAAATTGTTTTTAGTTAATAGCAGCAGCATTCGGCACTCTTCCGAATGCCGGTCCCAAATGAAAAGTTGATTCTGCAGTGAATATAAGTATCCCTTACAGTGCCCCATTGGTTTATATAAAAACAATAACTAAACAATAGAATTGAGAAAATCGAAATCATATATGGTTTTTATAAGAGTGTCATGTCTTTTAACGTGGCCAAACTCTCTAATCCTCAGCTACTCATCATGCTACATGCCGATAATAAGCGTTGGCGTTCATGGTTCTCTCTCTCTCTCTCTCTCTCTCTCTCTCTCTCTCTCTCTCTCTCTCTCTCTCTCTCTCTCTCTCTCTCTCTCTCTCTTTTCCCTCTCACATACTCTCTCACACTTACGAACATGTCCTGACTTGCTTTCCTAAATGATTTTATATCTGTCTTTCTTTCTCTCTCCCCATCTCTTGTTATCTTTATCCAGCTATCTCGCACTTGAGAACATGTCAGTACCGACATTCCTGTCATAAAGTTATCTCTACAATAGTCTACATCTCCCCTTCTCTCTACCTTACTTTCTCTTCTTTCTTTTATCTCACGCTCAAACTTCTTCGCACTTAAGAATATGTCATCTGTCTTCTTGCATAAACTCATAATGACAACAACCTTTACTTTTCTTTCCACCCCTTTCTCTCTCTTTTTTTTTCTATACCTTTCTCCTCTCTCTCACACGATTGTTCGCTCGCTTGCATATGAAAGTCCTCATTTGTCTTCCTGCCATAACATTATCCCAATAACTTTCTTTCTTTCTTTCTCTTTCTCTCTCTCCTCTATCTCTCTTCCTCCCCCTTCCTTTATCACTTAAGAACACACCCTCGCCTGTCTGCCAATCAGAAAATTATGCCTCTCTCTCTCACTCACTTAAGATCACACCGTCGTCTGTCTGCCTGTCATAAAGTTATATCTATAACAATCTCTCTCTCTCTCTCTCTCTCTCTCTCTCTCTCTCTCTCTCTCTCTCTCTCTCTCTCTCTCTCTCTCTCTCTCTCTCTCTCTCTCTCTCGTCATGACACATCATGTTGATGAGAAATAATCTACGTGGATTGGTAGAAAGAATGTATGTGCAGAGAGAAGTGCAAACAAAAATATATGTGAAGCAGAAAAGAAAACAACACATATTTTAAAGTCTGATTTTCAAATCCTTTATTATCACTATAAAATAACACGTTACTTTTAATTACATGAACAGCAAAAGCAAACAAAGAAAAACATAGAAAAATGTGTAATAACCATAATAAAGTATAATAATTGAATTTACAAATAGTTTAAACAACACACTTACAGCTAATGGTGCGATGATGTTGATGGCTTTGATGAAACTCATGTATTCCCAGGTTTGTTGTAAAAAATATTCATTGGTTGTAATATTTATTTTGTGTGGGGAGTAGTGCTACTTCATTCTAGATTCTTGATGTGTGTGGGTGGGCTCAGGATGTGTGAGTGGGCGGGGTGGGATTGTGTGGGTGGGTGTGGGATTTGTGTATGGGTACGTTCGAGATATATGGGTTGGCTGGGAGATGTGTGTGTGGGTGGGTTGGGATGTGTGTTTGGCTAGGCGGTTGTGGGTGAGTGGGTGGAGGAGGATATGTGGGTGGATGATTGTTGGTGGGTTATGGGATGGGTGGGGGATATGTGTGTGCTTGGGGAGATGTGGGGGATATGTGGTGGGTGGGAGATGTGTGCAGGTGGGGGTGGTTGTGGGGATGTGGGATGTTTGGGTGGGTGGGGAGTGTGTGTGTGGGTGGGTGAGGGATGTGTGGTGAATATGTGGGGTTGTGTGGGTAGGGGGGTGGGTGCGTGATTTGTGTGGGTGATGGATTTGGGGATGTGTGTGTGGGTGAGGGGTATGTCTGGGTGGGTGGGGTGTGTGTGGCTGGATGGCAGATGTACGTGTGGGTAGTGAGGGTGATTATAGGTGGGGTTTGTGTCGGTGGGTAGGAGATGTGTGGGGACATATGGGTGAGTGATGTGTCTTGGGGACATATGTGGGTGTGGTGTTGTTCGGGAGGGGAAATGAGTGTGGATAAAGGATGTGTGTGGGTGGGTGTGGGGATGGGTGAAGGATGTGTGTGAGGGTGGGGGATGTGTCTTTAGATGGGTGGTTGGGGTGTGTGAGTGTGGGTGGGTAGATGGGAGGTGTATGTGTTGATGAGTGAGTGAGAGATGTGTAGGGTGTTAGTGGTTTAGGGATAAGTACATGTAAGGAGGGATGTGTGAGGGGATGAGTGTATGAGTGAGGGATGGGGGGAGGATGTGTGGTTGGGTAGAGGAAGTGTGGGTGGGTGATAGTATATGGGTAAGGGTGTGTGGTTAAGGGATGTTTGGTTGGGGGATGTGTGGGTGGGTAGAGAATATGTGAGTGGGTGAGTTTGTGTAGGTTAGGAGATGGTGGAAGATGTTTGTATGGGTGGGCTTGGGATATGTGAATGGGCTGAGGGAGATGGGAGATTATGTGGGTGGGTGAGGAATTTGTGTGTGGGATATGTGAGTTGGCGGGGAGATGTGTGTGTATGTGTGGTGAGGGATGTGTGTTTGGCTGGGTGGTTGGTGTGTGGGTGGAGGAGGATATGTGGGTTGGTAATGGGATGGGTGGAGGATTTGTGAGTGGGTGGGGAGATGTGTGTAGGTGGGTGGATGTGTGTGGGTGGGGATGCCATATAGCGATTGCACAGATCAAATCAAATGATGCGGAGAAGATAAAAGGAAAAACCCAAGTGTATAGTAAAGTAGATGGTGCACGAAGAACCAGGGAAACGGTATGCATCACGGAATGTGAACCTGACAACCGAAAGCATACACTGTGACTTTCATCAAGGAGATCGATTGTGTTTCTAAGTTTGGGAAGGACTAAGGCTGGCTTCTGAAGAGATGGCTGGCAGTGGAATCATTAAAGGATATGGATAGCCTATGACATATCTGGAAAAGCGCCATGGATTTGTAAAGACGGGAAAATGCTGGATGACAGATTCGGATGAGAACGACAGCGAGGACGAATTGGAAGAACACAAGGGAAATTGAAGGTGATTGAATGTTCATAGGGAAAAGCCAGGACTGGATATCAAGGTTAGTGTAATATAGGAATTAGGCCCTTGTCGGCAGCACGAGAGACTAATTTAATTGCAAATTCCGGATTAAAACGGATATTAACTTTTCCTCGAGCGTCGACATTGTAATTTGATTCCCGTTTGCCAATCATGTTCTTTGCAAGTTGATTTTCACCGTTTTGTTAAATGAGCCACGTGCCACATTGTTGGTCGATATAATTACCATGGCTTTACACTGAAGAAAGGAGGACTAACATGATGGCAGGGGAGATGTGTAGGTGTGAGGATGTGGTGGATGGGTGGAGGCATGTATGTGTATCTGGGTTGTGTGTGTGGTTGGGTGGGGGAGTTGGGGTGAATGGGGGATTGGGGGGGGGGGGGAATCAACAAACAATAAACAAGAAAACAACTCGGGCCTGAGAAAAACAATCTGATCAACAGAACAAGTTCCATTCGTAATTTTTGTGTTCATCAAATTACTTTTAAGATTAACTTAAGTTCTACTTGTTTTCTTGTTCGCCGATGAAGACTGGACCAAACAGAAGCCTGTATC
>JACEFZ010025349.1:0-12137 GCA_014155875.1 Cepaea nemoralis
GGAAAAAAAAAAAAATCCCCCCTTAAAAAAGGTTTTTTTTACAGGCGCTAATAGTTCAGATCTTTTCTGGCCTTAAGGGAACCTTTCACTTCTTTTATAAATTTCTGTGTAGATACATAATAGTCTCACAGTGGGGGTTGAGCCAAAGAAAAATGGTTCTCCAAAAAGGTTATTGCGGGAATGTTTAGCTCATTTGAGTGACCTCTAGACAAAACGTGCTAAATCATATCCTTTATCTTGTTATTTATTATTCAAGATATATCTCCAGAGAACACTACAACCTAGGTCCTCTGGCAACTCAATCTACAACATGTCACAACCTTATCTTGCTAATTGTAAACTCAGCTTACGATTTAATACAACTCTGCACTCAAACACAGATGTGACTCGGACACAAGTGTAGGTTTTCATCTATAATCAACACTCTAGCGTAGACATTGTCAGTCACATATGCTACAATATAGAACATATAACACTACTAAACACTTAATAAAATGGCGGCATTATGTTAAGCCACAGCCATACGTGGTGCGGCTGCATGGAACGACGTCCACGGCTAGAATGAAATTCTGGGTGCCCTTGTCTTCTTTGCAATCACGTGTGTTCGCTCCGGTGACAATCTCGCTCGCCACATAGGTCACGATCCATGATCGCCCCGTCCTTCTAGGTGACTTTTTGTCACTATGCCATGAGGTACAATTAAACCTATGACATTAACATAGTTTGAATAATAGTCATACAGACAAGTTACATCTATCACCAACACCTATGAGTCTCTGGATAAAGTTTGGTGCATATCAAATGATCAAGTACTACAGGAAACAAATGAAAATCATAGATTGGTAAGAGAAATAGACGTAGACAGTCAAAATTGTTTGGACATATGAGAAGGAATGAATTGGAGAACTTGGTGACAACTGGCAAGATTGAGGGGAACAGACCAAGGGGAAGACCGAGAAGTAAATACCTGGATGGCTTGGCCATATGGCATGGTCGAGACAGGCACACTGAGCTGATCCACGACTCTAGTGATCGAGTGCGATGGCGAGTCATGACCGACCACGCCTTCCGGCATGGCACATGATGGATGGATATCCTTTTGGATTCTGATTGATTCAGTAACACATTATTGTGCATATGTTGGATTTGTCCACTCATACAATGCTTCTTGTTGGAAGCACACTTGAATCCAAACTCAAATATGTTGTTTCCTTCTGTTATTGTTTGTCATTAGTCAGCAGTTCTTCAAACTATCTCCCTTGTCGATCATGTGTGGTGTTCCTACAACTGGTGATCTAGAAGCCAACAATCCACTCATCTCACACTCCAGTATAACCTGGTCAGTACTTCCATGTAAGTCTTTGTAAGAAAGAAGTGTTCACACTCAGAACCCACATTTGTCGATTGTGAACTCTATGCAATACGGACAGAACAGTGATTGAGCTGGTGCCTCACATACCTACCATCTACCTCAAAGCCACTATGATCACAGCCACCTCTGTTTTCATACTGGAGATCGTAGACCTATCAAGTACCCACCATCCACCTCAAAGCCACTATGATCACAGCCACCTCTGTTTTCATACTGGAGATTGTAGACCTATCAAGTACCCACCATCCACCTCAAAGCCACTATGATCACAGCCACCTCTGTTTTCATACTGGAGATTGTAGACCTATCAAGTACCCACTATCCACCTCAAAGCCACTATGATCACTGTTTTCATACTGGAGATTGTAGACCTATCGTACCCACCATCCACCTCAAGGCCACTATGATCACTGTTTTCATACTGGAGATTGTAGACCTATCAAGTACCCACCATCCACCTCAAGGCCACTATGATCACTGTTTTCATACTGGAGATTGTAGACCTATCAAGTACCCACCATCCACCTCAAGGCCACTATGATCACTGTTTTCATACTGGAGATTGTAGACCTATCGTACCCACCATCCACCTCAAGGCCACTATGATCACTGTTTTCATTCTGGAGATCGTAGACCTATCAAGTACCCACTATCCACCTCAAAGCCACTGATCACAGCCACCTCTATTTTCATACTGGAGATTGTAGACCTATAGGCTCCATTCTGCTCAGCAATGACCTTACCTTTGACTCCAACTGAGAATTCCCTAGCATATTTTGTCCAACATGAAATCATCAGTATATGCTATTACATCATTTCTGTCTGCATTTTCAGTTTCAACTGTTAGACCAATTCTGTCAAGCAACTACACCACTCTCTCATCTCATCATGTTCCTCTTGTACCTTGCGGTGTCGAGGTGAAGTATAAACTTCGTGAGAGTGCCCGATTATGGGCTTCATATATCGATATTCCCATGGACTCTGCTATTCCCTCCATCCAACGTTTACGTGGTCGGCCTCTTCCTCTGTTTCCATCTGCCCAATGTAATTATGACTTGATAGAAGAGCCTTTTGTGTCTACCGTTGTAAATACATTTTTACCCCCAGTGTATCATGCTGCAAGTTTCTTTTCATTATTCTGAATGCTACACTTATCTACAGTACCTTCCAAAAGTTTTTTTAATACATGTATCTAATTCTAATTCACACATAATTGTGAGCTTAAATATTTAATAAATAGAAAATGTGCTTACTGCCTTCGTTGTGCATGGGGTTATAAAATTTCTCTTGAAAGTTAGGTTCGTGGCGGTGCTCATATTTCTCTGGCGGTAACGAACAAGCAAATCTTTTGGCTTTGGTAATGACAATAGAAGGAAGACTCATAATGGGTGCCATGTCCCAAATTAGGTCAAGGGGCATGCAGTGCAGATAATCTGGAGTTGTATGCAGTTAGCGTGAAGACCAAGAAGTACAGTGAAGTCCATGCCTTGCACGGAAATAGCAGGGCATATTGCTGGGCAGAGGAGAACTCTCCTCTAAGAGAGCAGTTGGACTAAAACCATAGACCGAGTGGGACATGGGTCTATAGTCTGTGTAATATGGCCATATAGTCTGCCACTACACTTGTAGTTAATTATGTATTTGTGTAGACTCTAGGTATTATGTAAATGTTGCGTAAATGCTACTGTGAACCGTTTTCTACCAGGAGTCAATATAAGATTGAAAATATGAATTGTGTCCTGTTACTTGAGCTGTGTTCAGTATTGAAAGGGGTAGTTGTGAATAGCGCAGAACTGGCATTTGCAGAACACTTAAGCCACATCATAGAAATGTACAGGTGGCCGAGCGCCATAACCAGAATCCAGCCATGCAAAGGTACTGCAGAGTTTCAGACACAATGATGATTGAGCCAGCGATCATTAAATAGAAGGCCGCTGGACAGTGACAACAGAGAAGTTCTGCCCACAACCAAGAAACTATAATCGGCTGATTAAGAACAGGGCGGTCACTACAAGTATGGTTGGCTATCGAAGAACAGCTTGATATGGCGACCTAAGAAGAGCAGTATAACTCGTACTGGCGCAAGTCTAACTCGCCACCCACTACAAACTAACTCGCCAGAAAAACAATACTAACTCGCAACACACCATCTGTCACTCGCTGGACACGTGAAAAAAAAACTCACTGACAATACTTCAGCAAGAAACTATTAAAAAAAAAACACTATTAATGGGCAAGGCAGACACTCTGAAAACTATGAATGACTGATTGTTGTTGAACACTCTGAAAACTATGAATGACTGGTTGTTGTTGAACACTCTGAAAACTATGAATGACTGATTGTTGTTGAACACTCTGAAAACTATGAATGACTGCTAGATGTAGATACAATAACTAGATGAAATAACATAAGGATGCATGGAAGGACAAATCCAATGTGTTTACAACCAGTGTGATATATCTACTGTGGTGCTAAAGTGGTGCATCTACGTGTTGCCCAGTAAGCTCTGATGCTAATTATTAGATCAATCAATCATTCAATCTCTGGATTAAACATTATTACTGAGGGTCAACATGGCCAAATGGTTCAGAATCATTTAGCTTAAACTTCCAGTGTACTGAAGCTAATCAGGTTCAACCCCTACACCAGTCAGATGGGACTAAAATGTTGACTTCTCACTTGACTTGAGGATGTAAATTACAAGTACCTTAGAAGTCGGAGTGGATTCACCTGATGGCGAGGGACTTTGGTAATAGTGAAAGCTAATCCACATGCAAGAATCAGTCTAGTGTACTTTCCAGTAGTAGCAATTAGTAGCGTGTGTATGGACTACACTTAGTTCAAAAGCAAGTGAAAACTAAAAACAAAAACTTGCTAAGATTGCTATTACAAAATGAATTTACTATAAATGATGGATCTTTTTCAGGGGTTCATCTAATGCCAGCATGTAAAACCTGCCTCAGCTGTCTGGATCATATCAATGAAAACACTTAGTATAAAAGCAAGGGTGTAGTTTTGAGATTCAAACCAACACAGTGGCACAATCTCACTGCTTATTGTCTTAATAAATGCACTACTGGTCTGCTCAATGATTCTGCCCCATGAGAATTGAAATTTGAACCCGAAAAGGACTGGCATCTGTCTGAGTGAGGTTGTTTTTGTAGAGACCACCTTCATGAATCAACACTGAAGTACCAACTAAATGATTGTGTTGGAGTTCCTCTTATTCCTCTCCCCAAACTCAGAAACCAATGTGGTATGCAATGAATCACCAACATTCTCTTCCTCTCCCTCCTGTACACACGAACAGACTGCTGTTCACTATATCATGGTGTTATCTTCCCACTTGTATTTCTGTCAACCTCTTGCTCACCTGCCTTAAATTCTTCCCTCCATCTCTCCATTTGGTTTTTACCAGTGCAATAAATACAAAACAATACAGATCTTCCTTGTCACAGTGGTCATTATTGAGATTCTTGATATCTGCCATCAGATGTATCTCTTGTCATATTGTATCAATCAATCAATCAATCAATCATGTGGCATTCCGGAAAGCGTGGGCGGTCATGACTCGCCATTTCACTCGATCACCAGAGTCGTGGATCATATTGTATATGGACAGAAACAGTAAAAGATCCTTTCACATGTCTGAAGGTGCAGGTCAGCATGGCCCAATGGATAAGAACATATGTTCTTAAACATTCGGTGTGCTGATGCTGGGGTCAGGGGTTCAATCCACACACCGGATAGTTGGACTAAAATGTTGACCTATCGTCCTTGACAGGGGGTGTAAATTACAAGTACCTCCGAAGTCAGAGACACTGTTAAGGAAAGCTAATCCACACACAAAATTCAGTCCAGCATTACTAGAAGTAGCATGTGTGTGTGTATATACTACGCTTGAGTTGAAAGCGAGCGAGTGAGCGCCCAAAAAACAAATAGTCTGAAGGTGCAGTGGACATGTGTTGCTAAACCCATGCCCATATGTTTACACAAATTCGCACTCTGGGGCGATGTGGTCTGTATCAAGCCGGTCAACTTTACTTCCCAAGATATTTTTTTAGGGCTCGTAATATTACTATTTATTTAGTATTTGATACGAATTGTTAGCTTACAACTTGGGAGAGCAGGTGGATTTTTAAAATACGCCATGGCGTGGATTGGATACGAACCTATGACAACTCGGCCGGATGGTAAGAATCTACCACTACGCTACCCTGACTCCTATGGACATAAATTATGTTCTTAATTAATGGAAGGCGCTATGACCATTGTGCATCTTGGACCGATATTTCGATATCTTCATTTAATTTAAATCATAATTGAATTTTCGGCGATGAAACTAAAAGTTTTCACTGGTAAAAGTTGACAGAAAATATGTGTCATGTTTTAATCAGACATATAATTATAAACAAGAACAAAACAAATTACTTTTTAACAGAAGTTTTAGCTGCAAGTTTGATTTGATTGAGATTCTGTGTCCCCTTATATTTGTAGAGATATTTGCAGACGCTGCCATGATGGCGCTAGAACAGCCTGTGATTGTACAAAACTGTGACGAAATATCACGAAACAAAATGTTTCGCTTTGTGAGCACAAGTCAAGGCACGGATAAAATCAGCACTTGAATGAGTAGCACTTGAATGAGTAGCACGTGAATGGCCTGCGCTTAAGTTCACATCAAGCGAACGATTAAACAGAAGAAAAAAAAAACACTTCCAGTGGTTAGGCTGTGGAAATGTCAATAATATAAAAGAACAGGGGTAATGGCCTGTGATGTTGTCTGAACAGGGGATATTGCCAGTTTTCAAATGGTTCCCTTTCGCGGCTATAGACGAGTTAAGTCGTATCGCGGTACGATGCTGTTGACGAGTTGACTCGCCTCCCGTAATCTGTCCCCCCGGTGCTATGGACGAGCTAACCCGTTTATACCATCTATACAAGAAGGCTATAGCCGTTTTCAAGCGTTTATGAATGGGGCACAAAGGTTACCTATTTTTAGATCCAAATGACCTATTTCACAGGCTCAACAGGCGTTAGTGTGCTGATAATGTGTTGTTGAGACAGCTTCCCCAGCAATAAGCCTGTTTTGTTCGTTTTAATTTATACGGTGTACGGGTTTTATAATACCCCCGCGTTTGTGATAGAGTTTGTGAAACGGGCATACCCTTTTTGTAGATAATTGGTACACCAGTCCTAATTTGTTTATGTGGCTTCACGATCATGCAACTAATGCATGTGGCACGGTCAGAAAGAATAGACAGAATTTGCCTAAAATGGAAGAAAAATTATTAAAAAAAGGAATTTGCTATAGGTCTACAAGCTGCTTATTAGCCCTGAAATGGTGCGACAAAAGAGAAGTTTGGATGCTGTCTACATGTCACAATTCAGACATTGTACCAACAGAGAAAAAAGATTGGAAAACCGGAGAAAATACACAAAAGCCAAAGTGCATTGTTGACTACAATAAAATATGGGCGCGGTTGATCGGACTGACATGCTTCTCAGTTCTATTGAGTCAATTAGGAAAACTGTAAAGTGGTACAAGAAATTGTTTTTCATGTTCTAGATCTGTCTATTTTAAATGCATATTCCATGTACAAATTGGTAACGGGGAATAATATTCCTCTTGCTGATTTTCATTTATCTTTAATTCGTGAAATTCTACAAAAATATTCTATGGAGAGAAGAAAGAGTGGAGGGGGACGAAGGAGCGAAGATCTGCCACTACGATTGGTACATCGTCATTTCCCATCTACAATAGAGTCCACAACGTCACAGAAGAAGGGGCCAACAAGAAAGTGTGTGGTGTGCTCTAAAAATAAAAAACGACGGGAATCAAGATATATGTGCAAGGATTGTGATGTACCTCTCTGTGTCGTACCTTGCTTCGGGGTCTTCCACAAACAACTAAATTATTAACTTTCCTTTGGTCTTTTCTTGTCATTCCATTCCTTGTTTTGCGTATGTTCCGTTACACTATCAATCCATCTTGTTATTGAATCTTATCTTTTGAATTTTAAAATAATGTGAATAGTTTATTTTTCTCTGTTATTGCTTCTGTAACATCGTAATTCCACCATATTGTTACATTTTATTTTTTTAATTTTTCTATCTTTTACCTAATATCTTAATATTAATACATTATTATTTATACATAATTAAAATAACTTTAAACTAAACATTTTTAAAACATGAATAAGCTATTTTGTTGTTTTATCTCTTTGTAAAAGTGTTTGTTCAAACAATGGTGCCAACCTACCCAGTTTAGGAGTGCTTAAATTTTCCGGTGTTACAAAAATGGTCAACACCGCCGTGACATTTCCAGTTTCTTAGAGGTCAAGAAAGTATTTAGCACAGGCGGGGCAGTCGGCGGAGAAAGTATTTAGCACCGGGCGGGACGCTACTCAGAATTACGTAGCATTAAAAGGGAAGAGCACTCTCAACCTCGATGTTCAAAATTGACGATTCTTCATTATTATTTCGAATATTATACTGTTCTTCTCTGATATCATCATAAAGGTTTTTCACATCATCTGGCCATACATGTAAAATCTGATATTTTTCTATTATGATATTTCCATCTTTTGTTTTTAAGCAGTGTCTCGATGTACGTGTTCTTTTATTTATATTGAAAGATATGAGTGTGCATGAGAGCAAATGATTACTATACCATGACATTCATCTAATATTATCATGTGTATTTGAATGTATATGTTGTATTCGCAAATGTTTAAACACACACACACACACACACACACACACACACACACACACACACACACACACACACACACACACACACACACACACGCACACACACACTTGTATATACAAACTGTTTTGTACGAAACAAACGTTTATTTATTTATTTACTAGCCGACCCGGCCCGGCTTCGCCCAGACCCTGGTGGGGAGCATCTCATTTAATTCATATAAGTAGTCATATAAGCTCCCGTTCCCGTTCCCGAGAGGAGGGAGGGGGGGGGAGGAGGAGGAGTAGGGAGGAATAGTAGGGAGGGGGAGGGATTAGGAGGAGGAGGGAGGAGGAGGTAGGAGGAGGAGGAAGAGGGAGGAGGAGGGAGGAGGATGAGGGAGGAGGAAGAGAGAGGAGGAGGGAGGAGGAGGAAGAGGGAGGAGGAGGGAGGAGGAGCGAGTAGGAGATGGAGAAGGAGGGAGGAGGAAGAGGGAGGAGGAGGGAGAAGGAGGAGGAGGGAGGAGGAGAACGCAGGAGGAGGAGGAGGGAGGGAGAGGGAGAGGGAGGAGGAGGAAGAGGGGGAGGAGGGAGAGGGAGGAGGAGGGATGAGGAGCGAGTAGGAGGGGGAGGAGGAGGAAGAGGGAGGAGGAGGGAGAAGGAGGGAGAAGGAGAACGCAGGAGGAGGAGGGGGAGGAGGAGGGGGAGGAGGAGGCAGGAGGAGGAGGGAGAGGGAGGAGGAGGGAGAGGGAGGAAGAGGGAGAGGGAGGAGAAAGGAGGGAGTAGAAGGAGGGGGAGGAGCAGGAGGAGAAGGAGGAGGAAGAGGGAGGAGGAGGGATGTGGAGGGAGGAGGAGAGAGGAGGTAGAGGGAGGAGGAGGGGGAGGAGGGAGGAGGAGAAGGGAGGAGGAGGAGGAGGAGAGAGAGGAGGAGAAGGGAGGAGGAGGGGGAGAAGGGAGGAGGAGGGAGGAGGAGGGAGGAAGAAGCAGGAGAAGGAGGAGGAGGAGGGAGGAGGGGGAGGAGTGAGGAGGAGGGAGGAGGAGGAGGGATGAGGAGGAGGAAGGAAGAGGAGGGAGGAGGAGGAGAGAGGAGGAGAAGTGAGGAGGAGGGCGGAGGAGGAAGGAAGAGGAGTGATTAAGAGGAGGGAGGAGGGCGAGGAGGTAGGAGGAGGGAGGAAGAGGGAGGAGAAGGAGGAGAGGAGAGGAGGAGGAGGAATATAACGCATATGCCTGTAGATAACTGCACCGAAAAGGTGGGGAGCATCTCATTTAATACATATACATACTCATATAAGCTCCCGTTCCCGACTATCTGTCTGTCTGTCTGTTTGTCTGTCTGTCTGTCTGAGCCGGCCCGGCTTCACCCAGTCCCTGGTGGGGAGCATCTCATTTAATTCATATAAGTAGTCATATAAGCTCCCGTTCCTGACTATCTGTCTGTCTGTCTATCTATCTGACCCGGCGTGGCTTTGCCCAGCTCCTGGCGGGGAGCGTCTCATTAAATTCATACAACAACAAAAAAGTTACTTAAAAGAATGTCCTTCCACACACCATCCATTATTTTTAATGAAAACTGTTTTTAATCACCGACATGACTGTAGATCACTTCTTTAAGCATAAAAAGATGAGTTACAATGTTATGCATTATGCATTATTGTTATGAAAACTTTGAAAATGCCTTAAAGATTATATCATGATTTATTATAACTCATATGCCTGTAAATAACTATAGACAAAGAGTTTATACATCTTTGAAAACGATGCAACAATATATATATAGCAATGTTATTAAAAGTTATTCCCCTTGAAATAACTTTTCTAGAGTTAAGTCCCCTTGATATATAGAAATTATAATGAAAAATGAAAAATTAAATAATATTAACTCTTTCGCTACCACGGGCCCATCTGGTGCCACATTGCATCCACTGTGGTGGCAATTGGTACTTTTACTGCCACAAAATGATCAGTGGTTTATTTGATACATTTCTCCTCCGTTTCGGAATTTTAAGTTACAGTAAACTGAAAAGTCGCACAGCCGAAAGATTGCTACGCCATCTTTGTGCTGTCAAACGTTTGCTATTATTGGATTCTTGTGAATTTTCAGTTTTAAAGTTGTTTATTTTGGTTTTTAACAATTTTAACCATTTTCATAACATTATTGTGACATACCCCAACTAACAGTTTTCTGTCATTATTTTTTTCCATTTTTTGTGAAAAAGACATAGTTCAGAATATGCACCAAAACTTACTTTTGGGTGATTTTAATGAGCAATACTGTTTATATTCTTGAAGACAAGTGGTGTTTGTTTGATTATTCAGTAAATTATACTTGATTAGCAGTATAGGAGTGTAGAAAAAACCTTATAAGTGCAGTTTTTAAAATAATTTTACCTCTTTAATTTCAGTTGTTATTATTAAACCTCTCATTATTGTCATAATATTTGTAACCTATCAATTAATTATTGACACTGTCATGTTCCTTGTGCAATCCTCTTTAATTTGATATGTAATACAATAGATCTGCTACCATTTTAACCATTTTAAAACATTATTGTAACACACCCCTACTTCCAATTTTCTGCCATAAATTTCTGTTTGGTCACAGCCCCATTTTTGTTTGGTAGCGAAAGAGTTAAGTAAGTAGCCGATTTCACACTAAAAAATATGACAGTTGGCAGCGCGGGAATGAGAGGAAGACGTGTAGAAAATTTTATCTCAATCGGATGGACCGTTTGCGAACGCATAAAGAACATACACACACAACCACACACATACATACAGTCTCTTTTATATATAAGATTTATGTTTAAATTCAGCACTTTGGATTGTTTCACGGCATTTTGGCTAAGATCAATGTGTGGTATCTGTTTTTGCGTCACAACAGTTATTAATGGTAAACTGACTTATCTGCACTTGATCTGGCCATAGACACCAGCAGAGGCCGACATCACAGTGACATACAGGGACTTGGAACCTCATGGAGCGGCTCTTGCTCCGTGTGAACACATACAGGGACTTGGAACCTCATGGGGCGGCACTTGCTCCTGGTGAACACATATAGGGACTTGGAACCTCATGGGGCGGCACTTGCTCCTGGTAAACACATACTGGAACTTGGTACCTCATGGGGCGGCTCTTGCTCCTGGGGAACAAATACAGAGACCTGAAACCTCACGGGGTGGCTCTTGCTCCTTGTGGAACCCTGAGCCCTAAACATTAAGCAAATTTTTAATATTCAGGACCTCAAACACAAATGTTCACAGCTATGTTTATAAGCAGTGTGTATTTGTTTTCCCTTTACTTAACATATGATGAGTGCAATTATCGTTGTTTTTCATCACTGTTAGTATTATTTCATTCAGGAAATCAAATATGTGATGGTCCTGTTTCAGGAAATATACCTTTAAAAAGAATGTATCTGGCTTCTCGGCCTTTTGGCTTAGATCAAACAGTAGTATCTGCACTTGATTTTTCCAGGACTACATGCAAAGGCGGTCATCCGAATGACACGGGCGCATTTTAGCTCTTATTATAAAAAAAATGAAACATCAAAAAGATTCGATGCACTTTCTGCAATTCATTATTAAAACCTATTTCATATAAAACATTCAACGTTTTTACACATTCACTTCCTTCCATCTATTGAACTGAAAAATTTATGAGGGTCTAAGTGTGTTATTCTACAGCATACTGTAAGTTTTCCTTTGGAATTGCAATTACCGAAAACAACATTTATCTATATGAATTGAAACATCGCTATATTTGCCGTTCTAGAATAATAAATAGTATGCAGTCATTACCAAATGCAGGTTGGCGGTTCCTCATGGGTGTCAGAACCGCCCCAATCAAGTCCCACATCCACTCAGAACCGTCCCATCAGGTCCCACATCCACTCAGAACCGCCCCAATCGGTCCCACATCCACTCAGAACAGCCCCATCAGTCCCCCCTCCACTAGAAACCCCCCATCAGTCCTACACCACTCAGAAACCCCCCCATCGGCCCCCCATCCCCTCAGAACCGCCCCCCAAACCGGTCCCAATCCACCCGAACTGCCCTAGGTCCCCCATCCATC
>JACEFZ010025350.1:0-23560 GCA_014155875.1 Cepaea nemoralis
AAAAATATTGCGTCGTAGGAGGGTATGAAAGATGCATTTTATTGTCACTGCTCTTTAACATTAGATTACTGCACAAAAACTGTCGCTATTAAATCACACATAAAGACACAGAATTCCCTATCTAGTCATATCCTAACCCTACAGCTAACTCTATCTACTTGGCTAAGGAAACGCGCATCGACATTAATCGATGCGCTCACTATGAAAGTCAGTCCCCGTCTGACTATTCCTACTCGCGTGTGCTACACAGCCCGCGGAAGGACCTTGGGCGTCCTTCGGCTTTTTGCGTGCTGCCACACTCATCACGCTTAGGAGTAGCCGTTTACTCTTGAGTGGCATTCCACTTCTCCGTGGCTATCACGTAGGCGTGATTCTGCCGTGACCAGAGTGCTTACTCTCTGTGGTTGACACCTCCGTGTCTCATGAGGGAACTAGTTAATAGTTCCCCTCCCTATCACCTACCCTGCCCTCATGTAGGGGCACTGGGTTACCTCTAATCTACTTGAAGTAGACCACTCATTCAGGGTGGTCTTCTATCTTGAGGTAGACCACTCATTCAGGGTGGTCTTCTATACTTCAGTCTTTGACACACATGTAGTACAGATAACACATGTAGCACAGATAACACCTGTAGCACAGATAACACCTGTAGCACAGATAACACCTGTAGCACAGATAACACCTGTAGTACAGATAACGCCTGTAGTACAGATAAAACCTGTAGTACAGATAACACCTGTAGCACAGATAACACATGTAGCACAGATAACACCTGTAGCACAGATAACACATGTAGTACAGATAACACCTGTAGCACAGATAAAACCTGTAGCACAGATAACACTTGTAGCACAGATAACACCTGTAGCACAGATAACACCTGTAGCACAGATAACACCTGTAGTACAGATAACACCCGTAGCACAGATAACACCTGTAGTACAGATAACGCCTGTAGTACAGATAACGCCTGTAGTACAGATAACACCTGTAGTACAGATAACACCTGTAGCACAGATAACACCTGTAGCACAGATAACACATGTAGCACAGATAACACCTGTAGCACAGATAACACATGTAGTACAGATAACACCTGTAGCACAGATAACACATGTAGTACAGATAACACCTGTAGTATAGATAACACCTGTAGTACAGATAACACCTGTAGCACAGATAACACCTGTAGCACAGATAACACATGTAGCACAGATAACACCTGTAGCACAGATAACACATGTAGTACAGATAACACATGTAGTACAGATAACGCCTGTAGTATAGATAACACTTGTAGCACAGATAACACATGTAGTACAGATAACACATGTAGTACAGATAACACATGTAGTACAGATAACACCCGTAGCACAGATAACACCTGTAGTACAGATAACACATGTAGTACAGATAACGCCTGTAGTACAGATAACACCTGTAGTACAGATAACACCTGTAGCACAGATAACACCTGTAGCACAGATAACACATGTAGCACAGATAACACCTGTAGCACAGATAACACATGTAGTACAGATAACACCTGTAGCACAGATAACACATGTAGTACAGATAACACCTGTAGTATAGATAACACCTGTAGCACCGATCAGGTTTGCTGCATGCTTTTGTTTGCCCTACTAATCTAGTCGTCACAAGTCCATACAGCATACATGATCCTAGATCTGCCACATGGGTTGAGTTAACCACCGACAACAAGACACTTGGGAAATTCCCGTACGTCCTCAGTCCTTCTCTGCAATAAACAGCTAGAAGTTTCAGTACTAAAGGCACCACATGTAGTTGGATTATGTGTCCGTCTCTCCTTTTCTCTGAGTACAGTGCCTATCAGATCCTCTTCGCACTCCCTGGCGCTTCATTCTCTCCAGGCCATGAAGAGTTATCTATTCTGCCACGCTATGATCTCAAAGGGCCCGGATCAAATTTGCCTTTTTGTGCTCCAGCACCCAACTCAACGGTGCAGACCCAACCAGTCTGTCCGCCTGCTCGCGTCACATCACACCAGCATGTCCTGGAGTAAAAGATCCGACAGATGCTCCCAATCTTTGCTTGTTGAGGTGAAGCATGCCACTCTACACGTCGCATATCTGTCTTCACCTTTCTCAGCGCGACCTGTGAGTCGGTTACAATCACGACATGTATGTCTTGTTTGTCTCCAGTCAGCGGAAGGCCGCTGTGACGTCCTGTCTTCCACTTCCATTCTCAGATTGTATGTCGTGGTATCATATGTTAGGCTTTCCTGCACTTAACACCATCTATTAACCTTCAATACGGACCTCCAGTCAGTTCTCCTGCCTCTTGGCACAGAGCCATCTGCGTAGACGATAACATCACATGGGCACGGAATTGTCTTGAACCAATCGTTGCACCTCCAATTCAACGCACCAGGAGAGTGTCTATCTCACTGAGAAATAAATTCGCTTGTTCGAGCAGTCATCACCTGGTGTACAACCTTATTTTAAGACATACTGCTTTATCGAGGATCGAACACACGGGCAACGGTGTGCGGCTGATAATCTGCAACCTTGGCCACCCAGTCATGTTGCCTATGTAGCAGATGCCTCACATAAAATATACGTATTGTCTTCATTAAATGTCGGACTGAGAAATGTTATATCGAACTTATTCTGATGTATGATAGTGAATCATGGAACGTGGCAGGACTAATTAGAAAGAGCTTAAGATAATGATAATTTTAATTATGATGATTATACATATGGATACGTGAAGAATAGATCGCAGATGTATTGTAGACTGTATTGTACCTACAACAGTTGTGCAGGAAGTGAATGAATCGATCAGATTACCTTAACCACACAAATTTGTGTGCACAGCGGTAGACTAACTGCAGCCAACACGTCTGTCATCTGTGTGATGGCCCAAGGTTTCCCGCCCACTGCTAGTCTGGCATCTCTTTCCCGCCTCACATGGAAGGATTTCACGCACTGGTTGCTCCAGTCGGTAACAATGACAGTGTTCCTAGGCACAACAACGATCAGGTCCCGCAAGCTTGGGTCCTCGACATCTTCTCGGAACCTGGTGTTTATCGTCCTAATTAGAATCGCTTTCTTGTGAATCTCTGATGGATTCACTGGAGTGGTTTGCTGGCTGGACATGACATCACCACGGGGAGTTCTTTCTTGTACTGAAGGAGCCCTACTTCTAGGCGCAGAGAAGGAACTAGCTTTTACCAACGGCGGACGCGCGGATGGTAACCTAGAATGCTTCACAACTGATTCCACAGTCCTTTGAAAATTTCCAGGGAGCGAAGGCAAGGGCATTGCTCTGCTTGTCTCAAACACACGCTTGTTGCTGTTCAGAGACTCACCAGGATTGGGGTTTCCCGTGGTGGATGTTGCCTGTTCGTGCTCATCATCTTTGTGCTTGCTATCGTATGAAAACACAACATCACCCATAGATATACAGGAAGTATTCAGTTTATGACAAGTAATGTTAACACGCAGAAGATTTGTAAAGAATCTCTTATACTCTTCAACGCTGGCGGTATCGATATCCTGAAACTCTTTGATAATCTCGTCCACACAGTCGTCAAGTAACAACTCAAAATCAGAGGCAGACGAGTTCTTGCTAGAAGCTATTTGAACTGTATTCTTCATTTTCTCGATGTTTTCTTCAAACTGTAAAACTTTTAATGATATTTTATCTTGAAGAGCGACGTATTTTTCCTGTAGTTGTTGCAACAGTCTTTTTTCTTCCTTGGTAACAGATAGGTGTAACAACTGTCCCCGTTTCTTTATTTCATCTTCTATTGTTGATATTTTCTTCTCTAGTTCCCCCATGCATTGATCACGGAATTTTTGCAGTGCTAGTGCTTCGTCTAGTTTCGCAGACGCGTTATGTAAAGCTACGTCTAATGTGGCTCGCCGGTCATTGGCGGCCTCTTTCAAGGTAATTACCTGGTTACACACCCTATGATCTGTACCTGCACAAAGATGGCATATTATCTTAGAACAATCTACACAATATAGATCACAATCTTTGTTCTTGTGTTTAGAACACGGATGCTCAATAACGGGGACGTGCGTGGTCTGAAGATATTCCTTTCTGGACTCGACAAACTTGATGAGGTTCTTCAGATGGAAGTCTGTCTTCAGCAGGGACGCCCAGTCTGACGGGGGCTTGCTGGAGTTCGGAGAGACCATGAATTCCCTGCAGACAGGACAAGGAAAGCCTCTACGGCGATTTGTCACTGCTGCTGAAAGACCAGTGATGTAGTTGTGAAGGCATCCCTGGCAAAACCTGATGGAAACACATAACAACAATTGGCTATAGGCGCAGAACTGGAAACAACCACGGAAACTAACCAGAAGTGATGTATAATCCTGGCGTATCTGTATCACTGAGTTAGCGTGGCTACTCTAATACAACAGTCAAGACATTAACGTATTGAAGTACTATAACATACTGAACAGTAACGTATGGACATGTTATTACATACTAGACAGTAACGTATGGAAGTATTATAACATACTAGACAATAACGTAGGGAAGTATTATAACATACTAGACAGTAACGTCATCATCATCAAGTGCCGTGCCGGCTGGCGTAGGCGTTCATGGCTCTCCATAGATCTCGGTCTTTGGTTCTCTGGATCAACTCTGCTGCTGATATTCCTCCATGCCACCGTCTCAATCCATCCAGCATCACTTCTCTTGGTCTACCTCTGCTTCTCTTCCCCTCGATCTTTCCAGTTGTTACGATGTTCTCCAATGCCTCTCTTCTCATCACATGACCGAGGAAAGCTGTTTGTCTCTGTCTTATTGTTGTATATAATGTTCTAGTTTCATTAGCCTGTTTCAGGCAGTCATCGTTAGTTACTCTGGCAGTCCAAGGAATTCGCAACATTCGTCTCAGGAACCACATCTCTGTTGCTTCTAATTTCTTCTTAATTTGTTCATTTACATTCCAAGATTCACTGCCATACAGCAAAACTGGTTCTACATAGCATTTCAGCACTCTCTTTCTTACATTCAGTGATAGTGACTTATTGCATAAGATACTCTTCATTTTCTGAAATGCGGCTTTTGCCTGCCCTATTCTGCTCCTAATCTCTGTTGTACATCTTCCATCTGATGTTATAAATGCCCCTAGGTATCTAAAATTATCAACTTGGTTAAGGATTTTCCCTTCTATTTCTATGTCACATTTTGGTGTCACCATTTTCTTTGATATTACCATTGTTACTGTTTTCTTGATATTCAAGGTAGAGTCCTTTCCTTGCACTCTCTGTTACTACAACGTCTAATAATTGTTGTAGGTCTGTTGAATTATCCGCCACCAATACTGTGTCATCTGCATAGCGTATATTATTTATATTATAACCTCCAACTAGTATTCCTGGCATCTCTTTGATCTCTCTCATTATTACTTCGCTATACAGGGAGAAAAGATCTGGTGACAAGACACACCCTTGTCGTACTCCTAGCTTTATCTGTTCGTAACTACTCTCTTTATTTCCCATTTTAATTGCTGCTACTTGGTTCCAGTAAATATTCTTTATTATTCTTAAATCTTTTCCATCAGTGTTGATATCTTCCAACATTTTAATCAGTTCATCATGTTTTACTTTATCAAATGCCTTAGTATAATCTATGAAGCACAAATATATGTCTCTCTGTTTCTCTATTGACCTTTCTATTAGTGTCCGTAATGTATAAATTGCATTGTTTGTGCCCTTTCCTTCCACAAATCCATACTGTTCTTCACTAATTTCCATTTTTATTTTCTTTTGGTTCTTCTCATTATGATTCTGAGTAGAAGCTTAGTGATATGGTTTATAAGGTTAATTGTACGAAAATCTTCACAATCAATTGCTCCTGGTCTTTTTGGTATAGCTATAAATACAGATTTCAGCATATCACTGAGTAAATATCCACTGCTGTAAATATCATTCAACATTTTGGTTAATATATCTACTCTAAATTCTCCCAATACTTCTAATTCTTCTATTGTGATTTCATCTGGCCCAGCTGTTTTCCTTTCTTCATACGTTTCATAGCGTCAGTGACTTCTTCTTTCAGAATAGGTGGACCTTCTAAGTTACTATCTTCTGTTAATTCTGCCCTTTCTCCTTCATATAATTCTCTTATATACTCATTCCACCTCTTCATTATAGCATCTTCCTCTAATATTATCTTTCCTGTTTTTGATTTCAAACACCCTGTATTTATTCTTATTTTTTTTCCTGTAAGCTCACTGATTTGTCTGTGCATATTTTTTGTATCTTTAATGGAATTTAATTCAATTTTTTTGCATTGCTCGTTTAACCAACTTTCTTTAGCCTTCCCACATTTATCTTTTATTTCTTTATTTATCTTAGCGTATTCTTGTTTGTCATTTTTATACTGTTTTCTTTTGTCCATCAGGTTTAAGATATCTTCATTCATCCATTTTTTCTTAGCTATTTTGCCTCTCTCTGGTAATACTTCTTTGCTAGTTTGATGAATGGAGTCCCTTAACATTTCCCATTGTTCATCTATACTCTGTATTTTAGTTATTGCCAGTACAGTTACGTAACGTAGTTACGTGCTACAGTAACGTAGGGAAGTATTATAACATACTAGACAGTAACGTAGGGAAGTATTATAACATACTAGGCAGTAAAGTAGGGAAGTATTATAACATACTAGACACTAACGTAGGGAAGTATTATAACATACTAGACACTAACGTATGGAAGTATTATAACATACTAGGCAGTAAAGTAGGGAAATATTATAACATAGTAGACAGTAACGTAGGGAAGTATTATAACATACTAGACAGTAACGTAGGGAAGTATTATAACATACCAGACAGTAACGTAGGGAAGTATTATAACATACTAGACAGTAAAGTAGGGAATTATTATAACCTACTAGACAGTAACGTAGAGAAGTATTATAACATACCAGACAGCAACGTAGGGAAGTATTATAACATACTAGACACTAACGTAGGGAAGTATTATAACATAGACAGTAACGTAGGGAAGTATTATAACATACTAGACAGTAACGTAGGGAAGTATTATAACATACTAGGCAGTAAAGTAGGGAAGTATTATAACATAGTAGACAGTAACGTAGGGAAGTATTATAACATACTAGGCAGTAAAGTAGCGAAGTATTATAACATACTAGACAATAACGTAGGGAAGTATTATAACATACCAGAGAGTAACGTAGGGAAGTATTATAACATACTAGACAGTAAAGTAGGGAATTATTATAACATACTAGACAATAACGTAGGGAAGTATTATAACATACTAGACAATGACGTATGGAAGTATTATAACATTCTAGACAGTAACGTAGGGAAGTATTATAACATTCTAGGCAGTAAAGTAGGGAAGTATTATAACATACGAGACAGTAACGTATGGAAGTATTATAACATACTAGGCAGTAAAGTGGGGAAGTATTATAACATAGTAGACAGTAACGTAGGGAAATTTTTTTTTATTAACGAACGAACGAACGGACTTTATTTTCAAAGAGTAACAAATTGGGCACGCAGGCCCGTCTTACATTCGGCCGTTCCAGTCACACATCTTTCGTTCATCGGTGCATAGTGCATTCACATAGGAAAAAAAACTTTGTGAAATGAATTTTGTAAACATAAACAATGCATGTTACCATGTTATGAGACAAATCCCCCACCCACCCACCCACCCATCCCCTATCCATCCACGTCTCCCCCACACACACACACACATCCACCACCCAAACACACACACATACCCACAGGCACATACATTCCCCCATCCATCCACCCATCTCCAACCCATACATCCCACACATACCCCCACATACACCATCTCCCCACCCACACACACACATCTCCCACCCACAACATATCCCTCCACACACACCCCCCACCCACCCACACACAAACACAGGCACACATGCATGCATCCACCCATCCATCACCCACTCACACATCCCCCACCTTCACACATCTCCCCATCCACACGCACACATCCTCCACCCATCCCATAACCTACCAACACTCACCCACCCACATATCCTCCGCCACCCATCCACACACTCCCAACCACTCAGCCAAACATACATCCCCCAACCACATATCCTATAACAAACTAGTCATTAATGTAGAGAAGTATTATAACATACTAGACAGTAACGAATGGAAGTATTGTAAGCATACTAGACAGTAACGTTGGCGAAATATAAAATTCTACATGCCAGCAACAGTAACACTGACATGAGAGTGTACTAAATGTAACAACCAGCAAACAGTAACATTGACATGTATCGAAAGTATTATAATCCGCTGATTTCTTCAGTCAATACTATCTGTAGAATACTATCAACGAAGGAGATATTGTCACACACGGTATTGTGTGTTGATATCAATGTACATATCAGTGGTAACATCCTGGTTATTGCTGATAACAACAGTGATAACGTCATAACTGGAGGTAGGATGGTATAGCGATAATCACCATCATCATTGTGATCCAGTGGCCTGTCCTTTAAACACCTCGCTCATAAAACAGTATTTCAAGATGTCTCTCTGTCATAACCCATATGATCTTCTTCTTTTGCTGTCATTTATACATTGTCTATGACATCTTGGATCTACATAATTCTGTTGTCGCCGTCTCCTATCTTCCGTGATACACCACCATTCAATTGTCCCTTTCACAGCGCTCCTCTATTTGTTCTACAGTCACAAAAGAGATGAAGGCTAGAGTTGCTTCCTGATGTAGACTCTAGATCTTTCTTTTTGGTGAAACAATCAACACTCTAATACCGTCATTTTTCATTTCGTAAATGTTACTTGTCCTTGTCATGACGTAGTGATCAACCATAAGTCATATTTACGTTAAGTAGTTTGCCATTTCTCTCTGTACTAGACGTTAACGTTGAAGTCCAACTGTGAGGTGTAGGTAACGAAACCGCTATTCAGCCATCAGCGCACCGAACGTTCAAGCGCAACCGTTTAAAGCCCGTCTGAAACCTCTAAAAGCTGACATTTAAGACTGTAATTAATTATTCTTAATATTCCTACCAGACTGCAGAATTTATTTACTTCTTACCTACAGTCTTTCTAACCTTCAAACTGCTGACGAGACAATAACTTCCCAACATATGTTTATTACACACCAATACAGTTCACATGATGTCATTCTAGTACTGGCATTCACAATGTGCGGTTCCTCACATTTACTTGGCATTCCTTGATCTAAATCATCAGCATCATTATCATCAAACGTTCCTAGCATTCCCTGATCTTGATCATCAATATCATCATTATGAAACTGGTCTTTAGCAGAACGTCGCTCTCATGCCGACGTGCCGTAAACCTATACATCTCTTGCCATTTCTCCCGCCCCAAGCATCTTTATGCCCAACTTGTCTATGCTCTGTCTCCATCTTTATGCTGGTCGACGCCTGGCTCTTAGTTTCAAGAACAATGTATTCTGTCGATGTTCTTCCCAATCCACTGTGATGTTTAATATGGCCAGAGTATTTCAGTTTCCAAGACATTGATATTCAGGTATTGTAACATTTCAATATATTTCTCCTCTCGGTCCAAGATATTCTCAGAATGTATCTGTAACATGAGCCCAGAATTCTCCATTTTCTTCGTTAATGATTGCCAAATAGTTCATGGCACATCAAAATGTAGTCAAAAGAAGAAGCATATTGTCAATAATTGTCCTTAACATATTTGTGGAGTTTTGTCATAAGTTCTTAATACCATTATTTGACAGGATGATTGTACCTTTTGCATATCTAAGTTGTGGAATTGAATTTCCACGAATTACGAATGGGTCAAAATTGTCCCAGTTCTTATATTTTGTGACGTTTCTCATTATATGTCCTATATTAATGTTTAGTAGTTATGGAGAGAGAAGGAATTTATGTCTTACTCCATTTGCATCTAAATCAGGTTGACGTTTCTTCGGCTTCTCTGACTGCTGCTTGTTAATCAAAATATAATGATTCAATTAAGTGGATCACATGTGTTGGAAACGCTACATCAGTCTCGATCTAGATACACATTTGATTTGATTTTCAATGCAAAGAGACGGATGAGCATTTTATTTGGATCCAGAAGTGATGTATGTATTTGCTAGTACCTCACAACATACCTGTGCAGACATGCCAGAGCTTTCGGCTCTTTGAACACATCAAAGCATATGTTACAGGTGAGAAACTCTTCTTCCATCTGCTCTTGCTTGGCCATAGCAAGGTCAGTCCATTAAGAGAACATCTTCACATCAGGTCAATAGAAATCAGCACAATGACTGTAGAAGAGAATCCAAGACATGGCGTGTATGAATAAATTAGTTGCAATCAACACCAGCATTGTTTGCTGTTGTAATTTCTTGGCAAGTTTACGTTCAGTAGTTTGCCATTGCTTTCTAAATGAACGGCACTCATACCAATTCGTAAAAAAAACCAAAGCAAAGCGGTCTGCTGCCAAATAGCGCGCAGCTGTACTTCGAACGCGAGTATGCGGGATTACGAACTGCGTCTGTAACCCCGTCGCCACGTATGGGTAGTTTAACAGATATACGGTATGCTGCACAGATGCCACATATAGACAGCTTGTGTCAACACACTTATGACAAGTGTGTGTAATAGATGTCACAAATAGACAGATTGTGTCAACAAATTTATGATACGTGTGTGTAATAGATGTTACTTATTGGAAGCTTGTGTGAATACACACATACAAAGTGTGTGTAATTGATGTTACCTATTGGAAGCTTGTGTGAATAAACACACACAAAATGTGTGTAATTGATGTTATTTATTGGAAGCTTGTGTGAATAAACATGTGAAAAATGTCAGTTGATTAACAAATGTCACTTAAAGATAGTTTGTGTGAATTGTTTAACAGATGAAACGTGTTTATTGTTTAACAAATGCACTTGTTGGTAACTTGTATGAATTGCTAAACACACGACAATGTCAATTGTTAAACAAATGTCATTTAAAGATGGCGTGTGGGAATAGCTTAACACGTGAAAATGTCATTTGTTTAACAAATGTCACGTATAGATAGCATATTCGTATGCTGTTATTTTAATAACATAAACAGTGGTATATCGTCTGTGTGATAGATTACTTTCATTACTGGTTCAGACAGCTACCCGATGTAGAGACGGAAGGACCCAGACATGTCATTAACAAAAGCAGACGTGTTATTTACGGAATGAAACATGGTATTGACGGCAGCAGACATGTTATTGACGGCAGCAGACATGTTATTGACGGCAGCAGACATGTTATTGGCAAAAGCAGACATGTTATTGATGGAAGCAGACATGTTATTGACGAAAGCAGGCATGTTATTGACGGAAATAGAAATGTTATTGACGACAGCAGACATATTATTTACGGAAGTAGACATGTTATTCACAGAAGTATGAATGTTAGTCACTGCTCCATAGTAAAATGTATATTATTCCATCCAGCCATCATGTGCCATGCCGGTAACCGTGGGCGGTCATGTTTTGCCATCTCACTCGATCACCAGAGTTGTGGATCAGCTCCGTGTTTCTGTCTCTACCATGCCATGTGGCCCAGCCATCCAAGTATTTGCTTCTAGGTCTTCCCCTTCGTCTGTTTCCTTCGATCTTGCCAGTTGTCACCAAGTTCTCTAATTCATTTCTTCTCATAACATGCTCAAAAGATTTTGACTGTCTACGTCTAATGTCTCTAATCAGTTTACGATCTTCATTTGTTTCTTGAAGTACTTGTTCAATGGTCTTTCTGGCTGTCCATGGTATTCTTTGCATTTTCCTCAGAAACCACATTTCTGCAGCCATCAGATGTTGTTCAGCCTGACTGCTCATTGTCCAAGTTTCACATCCATATAAAAGTACAGGTTCTATGTAGCACTCTCAACACTCTTTTTCTCGTTTCAATTGACATCTTTTTATTGGTCAGTGTGTTTTTCATCTTGCTAAAGGAAACTTTTTCCATGGCGATTCTTGATCTAATCTCTTCAAGGCATCTCCCTTCAGATGTTATTACTGTTCCGAGATAATTGTACCTATTCACTTGTTGAAGAATATTCCCATTTACTTGTATATTACATTGTGGTATTTCGTTCTTCCTAGTGACGACCATAATCTGTGTCTTTTTACAATTTAATTCTAACCCTAGTTGTTCACTGTGTGTAACAACCGCATCTACTAAATGTTGCAGGTCCTGTTCATTGTCTGCAATCAAGACTGTATCATCTGCATATCTAATGTTATTGATGCATCGTCCCCCAATGTTGATTCCTTCCATATCTTCAATATTTCTGAAAATACTTTCACTGTACAGGGAAAACAGATCTGGAGACATTACACATCCCTGTCTCACACCTCTCTTAATAAGCTGATATTGGCTTACTTCATTATCAACTCTCATGGCAGCTTGTTTCCAATATATGTTTCTTACAAGTCTAAGATCTTTTCCATCAATTTGTAGATCTTCAAGCATCCTTATCATGTCCACATGTCTCACTTTATCGAAATCCTTTGTGTAGTCAATAAAGCAAAGGTGTAGATCTTTGTTTACTTCTATAGAACGTTAGATTTCGGTTCTCAGTATATACACAGCATTTACTGTACCCTTGCCTTCTACAAATCCACATTGTTCTTCTCCTATTTCAAGTTGTATTTTCCTTTTTCCTCTTTGCATGATAATTCGTAGCAAAATCTTTGTGATGTGACTCATTATACTAATTGTTCGATGTTGATCACATTCCAAGGCTCCTGATTTCTTTGGGATTGCAATTAATACAAAATTACATAATTCATGAGGTATATTTCGAGTATTATATAATGTATTAAGCAGACTGGTAACATTATCTATTCCATATTCTTATAAAGCATTAATCATTTCTGTTGTGACGCTGTCTGAACCGGGGGTTTTGCCAGATTTCATATGGTTAAGAGCATTATGAACCTCGATCTTCAAAATTGATGGTCCTTCATTATTATTTTGAACATCATACTGTTCGTCTCTGTTATCGTCATAAAGGTTTTTCACTTAATCTGACCATACATGTAAGATCTGATCTTTCTCTATTATGACTCTTCCATCTTTTGTCTTTAGACAGCCTGCTGATGTACGTGTTCTTTGATTAGTAAGCTCCTGAATTCTTTTGTGCATTAGTTTCGCATTTTTACTGTTGTGTTGGTTTTCAATTTCTCTGCAATTTTTCTCAAGCCATGTTTCTTTTGCCTCCTTACATAAGGTTCTGACTTTTCTGTGAATTTCTTCATATTTGGCAGGATTCTTTTTGTTCCGTCTTCTTGTTTCCACTAGTTGTAAAATTTATTCAGTCATTCATGTCTTACGGCCCACTTTCTTTAATTTTGGAATAGTTTTTTCTGCTGCACAACTGACTGAGTTCTTCAGCATTTCCCATTGATCATCTACATCTTGAAATAGGATCTCCAGATCAGACAATAAATCAAATTTGTTCTTTACTTCTATGTTAAAATTATCTTGTATTTCTTTGTCAAATTTCATTTTGCACATGTCATATTTAGGGTCTTTAGTTTTAAAGCTCTCTAACACACCCTCTAAGAAAGAATAACTGTCTTTTGTATCATAGGCATCATCTAAATGCTTTTTTAAAACATGTGTTCGTTTCTCACGAAAAGTTCTCTCATATGCTTCTCTGGCCAACCCCTGAATAAAAAAAATTCATCCTCTTTAGTTAACATGATAACTGCATCCTAACTGGCAACTATAAAATGTGGATCTGTCTTTATAGATGCTCCTTATAGTGGTAAGTGGCAATTCTAGTAGCTTGTCTTGAGGGTCAGTTTCCGCATCTTTACACATAGTCTCGACTCTTGAGGCTGTTCCCGTAAGCTTGGTCCCCCCGCTGATGGTGCAATCAGTTCATTGACATGGGATTGTAGAGATTCGTCCAAGTCTTCCAATCCAACTGTTGTGTATAGCCTGTAAATCATCTAAAGATGTACTACTCTCTGAGCTTAGTCCATAGGAAGTCATGTCTGAGGGTAACGTTTGCTATAAACTCACGACACCTTTATTTCCCGAGATTCAGACAAGAGCCCAAAGATGAAAACAGTTGTTTTTGAGAATAGATGTGCTATTAAAGTAACTCACAACACGGAAATATTTATTCATCCTTACCAAAACTAAGAATATACTATTTATTTCACATTCAAGAAAGTCAAATCAAGCGCCAACAAGTTTCCAAGAGTATTCTCAAAAAAAAACCCAACATTAATTCCCTTAAACCATTGTAAAAAGTCCAATGTCTTAATTGTCCTAGTACTTTTTAAACATACCGTTACATTAAATTCCCTAGAATAGTATGAAACCCCGTTCAATGAATTTAACTAGAACATTATAAAAATGCCGTTACATTAATTTCCATAGAACATTACGAAAATTCCGTTACATTAATTTTTCTAGAATATTATAAAAAAGCCCTACACATTTATTTCCTTGGGACACTATAGACATCCCGTTACATTAATTTCCAAAGAACATTATAACATTTCCGTTACATTAAATCCCATAGAACATTGTAATAATCCCGTTACATTAATTTCAATGGAACATAAAAATCTCGTTACATTTATGTCCCTAGAACATTATAAAAATCCTGTACATTAATTTTCGCATAATATTATAAAAATCCCGATACACTAATTTCCCAAGAACATCTTAAATATCCGGACACATTACCTTCCCTCAATCATTGATTCATTCAGTATCATATCCTTTGCAGAACCTCGCTCCCATAACGAAATTCCGGAAAACCTCTCGATCACAAGCAAGATATTCCGCGTCCTATACACCCATGTAAAGATCATCCGCTACGTCCTGCACCCATCTTCTCTTTGGCTTTCCTCTTCCTCTCTTCCAAGGCATATACCTCTCCATTATTGTTCTCTTCAAACTTTCGTGACGTTACAAGTGACCAAAATATTTCAATTGTCTTTGTTTTATCGTTTTTAATAGCCAACGCTCTTGAAGTATGGATGCATCTGTTCTGTTCTTTATCCAAGATATTCTTAGAACTCGTCTATAACATTTATATTCAAATATATATTATATGTATGTGCTGTTTAGGTTATTTACTTTTCATAGAACATATACAAACCCCCAATAGAACCTGGATCATTGCCAAGACAGATAAGCGCGGTAACGACTGCGCAACTGTTGGTCATGCACATAATAGAACAAACAAAGTGCGCTAAACTACATCAAACGTTCACTTACCCACTTACAGTAACACATTCACATATACGGGTACATCTCGCGAACTGTGCTTGTACACTTTATGTTAAAAGTTAGTTACATTTCCTGCATATGACGTTCCATTCAACCCAAACATTATTTTAGCTGTTTGTGATTTACAGGGCAATCTTAGTTTAGTAAATATATGTACGAACCGATATTATTGCTAAATGTACATCCACTATGTGATATACACACATGATAACATTAATGACGTTTCACTGACAAAACTATGTTTACTGATAATGATATCTTACTATCCAGTCACGTGGGTATAGATATAATCAAGTGGGTCTGACTAAGATTCAAGCGAGGGGATGATACCGACCATTAACTTTCTTAAAGGGTTTTAAAGAGAAGAGGATCCATTTCATTGCGCCAGGTTTATCCCCATATGGCTTGGTCTCTTTCCGCAGGGCGAAGTATTGAAAGCATTGCACAATGCACGATCTCTGTAGCTCCAGCGACGACCCTCAGGATTCTCCGAGACAATTGCACTCATGAGCCGAGGGACGGAGGCCGGAATCGAACCCAAGACCTTCGAAGCGTGAGGCAGGCAGCATAACAACTTGGCCACAGAGACTGTCGATCACTGTATTTATAGAACATCACAGAATGAAATGGTTCGGTCATGTAGCTAGAACGGAACAAGATCACGATACAAGGCCAGAGGTTGACCCAGGAGGAATTGGCTAGATGGAATACAAGAGACATGAGCCTCAGTTGCATTCTACATCATTTACTCAAGACCCTCTGGTCTCCTCCTAAGTATTATTGAATGCACATTGCCTTTGATTAGATGTTTCACAGATGTTACATTTACACGAGCCACACTTTCTTTGTAGATGTCTCATGTTGTCTTATCTAACAGCATTTAGTCGCGCCAGTTTTTATATATGTTTGCTCGCATGTCAGGTCCCTGGAATAGTATATCCCAACACTGTTACGTCTGATGAATTTGCAGTTCAGTGCATACCCCCCCCCCCCCCCCAAAAAAAAAAAAAAAAAAAAAAAAGCTTCAGTCTATGGGAAAGAATGTTGGTGTTGAGTGCTTTCTCTTGACCCGGTAGCAAAGTACCCTTTCGCGGTAAGAAAGCTGTTCTTCACTCTCTAAATTAGGAATCCTGTAGGCTATGCAAAACTGGTACTGGCACTTTATATTTGTGGAGAGTTATTTAGTTTTTGTTTAGTTTAGTTTAGTCTACGGATCAACGTCACGGCACACATGTGTAACCCATACGTGCTCCGTTCTACTCCTAACTCAAGCCTGAGTCCGGAGAATCTCAGCTCAGTGCACCAACTCCGTAGCACCTGCGAGGATCCTGAAATACTTTGGGTAGATTTTTAACTCGAAATTTTGCCGGGCAGCGCCGTTGGACTATTCTTTCTTTTGATTTTAATCTGCCAAGTTGGATTTTTTACCTGCGCAACAATACATACGGGCGTCCGATCTCACTACCCAGGGACAAGGGAAAATTTTGTTACTAGAAGTCCACGTGAAAAAATCCCGGCCTCACCGGGGTTTGAACCCGGGACCTACAGCACTCGAGGCGGACACCATACCTCGAGACCACTCAGCCAGAGTTATTTACGGGCGTAAACAGATCGTGTTTGCGTGGGCGGTCATGTTCTGTCATCTCACTCGATCACCAGAGTCTCGTGGATTAGCTCTGTGTTCCTGTCTCGACCATGCCACGTGGCCAAGCCATCCAGGTATTTGCTTCTAGGTCTTCCCCTTGGTCTCCTCCCTTCGATCTTACCAGTTGTCACTAAGTTCTCCAATTCATTTCTTCTCATAACATGCCCAAAAATTTTGACTGTCTACGTCTAATGACTCTAATCAGTTTACGATCTTCATTTGTTTCTTGAAGGACTTGTTCTTTGGTTTTTCTATCTGTCCATGGTATTCTTTGCATTTTCCTCAGAAACCACATTTCCACAGCCATTAGCTGTTTTTCAGCTTGACTGCTTATTGTCCACGCTTCACATCCATACAAAAGTATAGGTTCTATGTAGCATCTCAACACTCTTTTTCTCGTTTCAATTGATATCTTTTTGTTGGTCAGTATGTTTTTCATCTTGCTAAAGGCTACCTTCGCAATGGCAATTCTTGTTCTAATCTCTTCAAGGCATCTCCCATCAGATGTTATCGACTGTGCCGAGATAACAGTATCGATTCACTTGTTTAAGAATATGTCAACCTAGGTTGATCATATTACCACCATGAATTTGAGGCATTTCCTTGTCAACATTTTCCAACCTAATCTGAAGACGGATATATTATTGTGTCTATGTATCTATGACTTCCAGTTCAGCTTTCTTTTATTTTTAGTTAAGTCTTCCTTTACAGTAATTTTATTAAATCGAAAGTGGTAATCCAGGTCAATATATGCTTGTTTGAAGTTTCGAAGAGACAAATCGTTTGCTAAATATACTTCTAACAATCAACGCGTATCGATTTAATTCAGCTTGATATTGTCTGTGTGTCTGTGTCACAGTTTTATCAACTTCGCATTGATACAGTTTGCCATGTCACAGGTTTATGTACTTCAACTTAATACACCCCGCCTGGTAGTGTCACGGTTTTACCTACATCAGCCCTGATAAGGCTGCCTGACTGTCACAGTTATATCCGCTGTTTTATTATTGCATATGGCAGTCAGGACTGGGGATAGGCTTCGTGGGTTTTAGTCCGTTGCGTTCTTTAGAAGAATCAGATCTGGTGGTAGTGAGGTATTTCACAGTGGCAGCGTGCAGTTAGTGAATCATGGTAGTGTTTGCATGGTCCGTTGCTTGATAGTTATCCCCACGGATTATAGGGGCATCTTGTTCACGTCTTATTCTCACTTAGCATGAAGAACGAAACGCAATTCATTCACATCCAGTCGTTTTAAAATCTCACGAAGATCATAACTGAAAAAATAATTTACACAGAGACAAGAGGCAATAAGAATGATAATAATAACACACACAACCCACACCCACACACACCCACACACACCATACACACACACACACACGATTGTGTTTTCATGTGTACATAAGCCTTCTTCGTAGACCTTCAGATGTGAACCTGAAACAGAAGCAGCTAATTTGAGCTTTTTTCACATCTCCATAGAGTTTGTCCTGAAATGGAAAAAGTCAAAATATCTCTTTTTCAATGTTCTGCGTATGTTGGACACTCGTGCAGCAAACGATTTGCAGTAATTTTCTTAGTTACATTCAGCTTAAGTCTATCTGTATTTACTGACTAGCGTTATTGGGCCTTTTCCCGAATTCCGGTCCCAAATAGTTCCGCAGTGAATAGGTCAGGGGTTAAGGGTTAGGGTTAGTTGTTAACTAAACACTGACCCTAACCCTTACCCCTGACCTATTCACTGCGGATCTATTTGGGACCGCAATTCGGAAAAGTGCCCGTTATTGTAACCTGTTATGTCAAATGAGTTACCTCTAATGTTTCGACAATTCACTGGCTCATTTTATATTGTGTACTACCATCACACACACACACACACACACACACACACACTCACACACACACAAACACACACGAAATATAACAACATATGTTGTGGCAGTAAGACACGGTTGACAAGTAATAAAAGTAATGGGGAAAAGAGCAAAAGGGAAAACAAAAAGGGTCAATGTATGAAAAGGTATGACCAATGATGGAACCTGATCTACTCCTGGTCTGTCCTGATCGTGTCGCGTGACCAATACGCCGTGCGGCATGGCACATATGGAAATAGTGTGCTACAAAAAAATGCAGACGTATTGATCATGGAAGCGTCCATAGCAGAACAGATCCGGGGAGATAAGACAGTTACCGCCTGCAGGATATATAATTGTGTAGGATAAGGAAGTGTGTTGTACATGGTTCTTCAAGATGACTATCAACACTTCTGAGAACGAGCGTTGAGACCACGCATAGTAGGTTAGTTCTTTGTTCGTTCTCGTGTATTTAAGTACACTTGATTTCGTTTGCATTGCGTTGTTTAGATTTAATACTATTTCATACATAAAGTAATGTTAAGTCTACGGCGTTATTTATAAATATTGTATTGTTAAAGACGAAATTGGATATGAATATTTGTGTTTGTGAAGGACTTGCATTGCACGCATTGTAAAATAGAAAATAGTGTGTTTCATAATGAGTGATTTCCATCGTTTGAGAAGAGGCGTGCTAACACCATATCTTGCGTTTTTAGCCTGCATTGATTGGGCGTGCAAGGGAAAGAACAGGCTGGTTGACTGGGTGCTGCGGCTCCTTAGGGGTGCTGCGATTATGACAAGACTGTGGTGGCAAAGGTTCTCTGAGTTGCAAGTGCAGCAATACATCAAGCCCCAGATCTGAGAGGCTTATTCTGCGGGAGAGAAAACAGAAAAAAGAGGAAAATGCACAAGACTCAATCCAAATAGTAAAGAGGCGGGCGTTTGCCAGGCTGCCAATAAGTCATCAGCAGGGGTGGTTTTTGTTGGCTACTGAAAGGGGACGGAGCAAGTGTGATAGTGTCCAGAGTGCTTTTCTTGATTTCAAATTTCATATTTCAGTATTGTATTAAATACGTTTAGCAAAATCCCAAGTGTTTATGTTGATTCACGATTTAATATTTCATATTTCAACTAATATATGAAATAAGTTTAGACATAAACAATCAGAAAACAAATCGAATTGAAAATAAAAGCAATGCATCAAGCTACTGCCAGAACAAAATAAACACAAATATAACTAGCAATTGGTAAGCTCAACAAAAGAAAAGGCACAAAATTGAGTTCAGTTTACTTGAGCTAAGAACCGACATCACTGTACTCAGGTCATTCCCATACGCGCTTCGTCCCCTCGTTCAACAGCCTTGAAGAGTGATACTACAGATCGTACCCGTCGCTGTCTGATTGAAAGGTCTCCTGGTCTTCCCTCTCTGTTTTCAGATTCTTCCAGAACACATTGCCAATATCCCGCAATATTATTCTTTCCACATACGGGTTCTGAATCTATTCCCCCGCCGTCTCCGCCTGGTCTCATATGCGCTCGACTGCCTCTCCCGTGTTCATAGATAGACTATCACCAAGAGGTGCATTCCCTGCCAGCCTATCACCCTATTCTTTCCCCCGCACTCCCGCATGGCCAGGGCAAAATAGCCACACAATTCTCACAATATGTAACCATCTTAATTGAGGATAGCCATTCCACACCAAACATTCCTTTCTCCCACCTTACTAAGCATACTCCTTGAATCCGTAATGAATGCATTGCGCGTTGCAGTGGTCTCTTATAACCAACGGAATGCCACTGTTTACTGCTTCCACTTCCATTCTCATGCTGGAGGTCGTAGTCTCATATGCCAGAATCTCCCTTTTCAAGCGTCTTCCATTAAACACCAACCACTACGTCTATTTCTCAACACTGACCCTTTGGTGTAGATCACGATTTTATCTTGTTACTCTGGATAAAGACACAGAAATACAAGCAAACGTTTCGAGAAAAGTTTTTATCAACGACAAACAAATAGGAAATCAGCGCATTAGTGTAGCTGATAGAGAGCCAAGCTATTATGTTATGAGCGCTGTCGGACTAAGGTTCAGCGCCGAGATTTGTCATTGCTAACAGAACACAGCACTGGCCGCCTTTTCCCCCGTGTTTTCAGTCCTACGAAATATGAAGGTCCTATCACATCACAGACTTACGGTATGTTTCTGCTTCAGGACTTGTTTACCGCAAACAAGAAAACTTAGGTCCGTAACACCCACCCTTGTTTCTGTTATTTCACTCAGGCACGTAGGTTACATATGAGGGGGCTTCAAATGAAAAACTTTAAATGTGTGAAAGATATTAAAATAACCATGTAATCCTCTTGTATCCTGTCAATATTGTTGTTAACGATGTCAAGAAGGTGAAGCACTTGACATTGCGGTGCAGACGAACACGGTAACCTCATAAGGACAGTTTGCATATGACCACCCCACTTTTGACATGCACATGGCGTAACAGGGTCTTGTTATCCTATTTTTGATCAATGCAGGGGGTGAAACCTATAGAAAATCATCGGCGAATGCAGGCCCAATGTGGTGGTGATACATGCCTGTTAGTCCGGCAAGTGTATTATTGGAGCAGGAAGTTTCAAAACGGCGTGACTTCTGTGACAGACTGTTCACTACCGGGTCAGACACACCAAGAGCATTATTCTCTATATAAATACAAACACTTTATCGGCCTTGGCGCAGGTGCAATGGAACGAAGCGGCGATATATCGAAAAATGATACATTTATTGTTTACTTTTTTCAGAATATATTCACACACACACACACACACACACATCACACACACACACACACACACACACACACACACACACACTCACACACACATTTCCCAACAGTCTTTAGTTTTAAAGCTCTCTAACACACCCTCTAAAAAGAATACTGTCTTTTGTATCATAGGTCTCTAAATGCTTTTTTAAAACAGTTTTCGTTTCTCACGACAAGTTCTCTCACCCGCTTCTCTGGCCAACCCCTGAATAAAAAAAATCAGCCTCTTTATTTAACTGAAACTGCATCCTAACTGGCAACTATAACATGTGGATCTGTCTTCATGATGCTCCTTATATTGGTAAGTGGCAATTTTAGTAGCTTGTCTTGAGGTCAGTTTCCGCTCTTTACACTCAGTCCCCGACTCTTGAGGCTGGGCCCGTAGGGTCGTTCCCCCAGCTGATGGTACAATCACTTCATTGACAGGGGTTGTAGCGATTCTCCCCGTCTTCGAAAACCAACTGTTGTGTATGCCTGTAAACATCTAAAGAGTACTAAACGCTGAGCTTAGTCCATAGGAAGTCCATGTCTGAGGGTAACGTTTGCTATCTTTATTTCCCGAATTCAGACAAGAGCCCAAAAATGAAACAGTTGTCTTGAGAATAGATGTGCTTTTAAAAAAAATCACAACACGGAAATATTTATTTATCCTTACCAAAACTAAAATATACTATTTATTTCACATTCAAGAAAGTCAAACTCAAGCGCCAACAAGTTTTTCCCAAAAGTATTTTCAAAATCCCGCAACATTATTCCCTTAAACATTGTAAAAAGTCCAAAGTATTAATTGTCCTAGTACTTTTTAAACATCCGTTACATTAAATTCCTAGAATAGTATGAAACCCCGTTCAATGAATTTAACTAGAACATTTAAAAATCCCTTACATTAATTTCCATAGAACATTACGAAAATTCCGTTTCATTAATTTTTTAGAAATTTTTTAAAAAACCCGACACATTTATTTCCTTGGACACTATAGACATCCCGTTCTTTAAATTTTCCCAAAAACATTATAACATTCCGTTACATTAACCCCATAGAACATTGTAATAATCCCGTTACATTAATTTCAATGGAAAATAAAAATCCTGTACATTAATTTTCTCATAATATTATAAAAATCCCCCAACACTTTTCCCAAAACACTTAATATCCGGACCATTACCTTCCCTCAAACATTGATTCTTTAGTATCATATCCTTTGCAGAACCCGCCCCTAAAAGAAATTCCGGGAAAAACCCCTCGATCACAAGCAAGATATTCCGCGTCCTATACACCCATGTAAGTCATCCGCTACGTCCTGCACCCATCTTCTCTTGCTTTCCTCTTCCTCTCTTCCAATCATATACCTCTCCATTATTGTTCTCTTCAAACTTTCGTGACGTTTTCAAGTACCAAAAAATTTCAATTGTCTTTGTTTTATCGTTTTTAATAGCCAACGTTCTTCAATATCTCTCTTGAAGTATGGATGCATCTGTTCTGTTTTTTATCCAAGATATTCTTAGACTCGTCTATAACATTTATATTCAAATATATATTATATGTATGTGCTGTTTAGGTTTATTTACTTTTCATAGAACATTACAAACCCCCAAAAGAACCTGATCATTGCCAAGACAGATAAGCGGGTAAACGCGCGCAACTTGGTCATGCACATAAAAGAACAAACAAAGTGCGCTAAACTACATCAACTTCACTTACCCACTTACAGTACACTTCAATATACGGGTACATCTCGCGAAACTGTGCTTGTACACTTATGTTAAAAGTTTTCATTTCCCCATATGACGTTCCATTCAACCCAAACATTATTTTAGCTGTTTGTGATTTCAGGGCAAAACTAGTTTTGTAAATATTCCGACCGATATTATTGCTAAAGTACATCCCTAGTGATATACCACATGATACATTAATGACGTTCCAAAAAAATTTTTTAAAAAAACCCCTTTTTTTTTTGGGTT
>JACEFZ010025351.1:0-20000 GCA_014155875.1 Cepaea nemoralis
CCCTTTTTTTTCTTCCCCCCCCCCCCCCCCCCCCCCCCCCCCCCCCCCCCCCCCCCCCCCCCCCCCCCCACACACACACACATGCAAAGATCAACAAAACCATTCCATTGCAGAATCAAATGTATCTCACCACGGCTGTACTATCACAGTTGGATTATCAATGACAATACTCTGACACCGAATGTACTGTCACGGCCAGTGTTGCCATTTTGACGCTTCTCGCACCAAATTTAGTGCTTTTTCAAGTCATTTAATGCCAAAAATTTTCATTTAGCGCGGCCGCGTGAATTTGGTGCTTCACAATATTTTTTGGGTGCTCTTTTGGGGTGGGTAAAAATTATTTTAAAAATCATTCTGGGACCAATAAAAAGCCGAATTTGAACTGAAGCGAGGGAGTAAAACAGTTTTAGTACATTACCGCAAATATTCAAGTAATTTAACTCCCTTTAATACGATTTAACTGAGTGAGTGACTGCAACGCGCAGACAATATGCAATGCGTTAAAAGATTGTTTAAACAAGAATGGACTTGAGTTGCAAAGACCAGTTGCACTCGGCACTGACAATACATCTGTCATGACAGGTGTAAACAATGGAGTATTTACAAAATTAAAATCCGAAGTTCCTCATCTGGTTCTAGTTAGGTGTGTATGTCATTCCTTTCAGCTGGCAGTGTCACAGGCTGCAGCTGCTTGTCTGCCCAGGAACATAGAGTTCATGATTAAAGAAACATATAACTGGTTTTCTCACTCAAGTCTTCGTCAAGCAAAGTACAGGGAGCTTTTTGCTTCAATAAATGATGGACAACATCCGCTGAAGGTTGTTCAATTAAGCCAGACAGATGGATGTCCATTCAATCTGCCATTGTCAGAATATTGCAGCAGTGGGTCGAGCTCAGAACTCATTTTGATATAGCAAGATTCAACGAGCGCTGTTATACAGAACTTCAACATTCTATGTTTAGCGACATAAAAAACTATGTGTATCTCATATTTCTGAAGCATATTCTCGGAGAAATTCAAAGTGTGAGTAAGACATTCGAAGCAGATATACAGGATCCAACAAAACTACTCAGCGATCTTGTCCAACTTACTAATTTTATTAGTTCAAAGACTGCTATTCCTGGGGGGGGGGGGGGGGGGGGGGGAGAGAGGAGAATAACAGAAAGTGATGCTATTCACAATTATTTAGATCTAATCCCAATCTAGGTTATGAGTTTGAGAAAGAAATAGCAGGCTACAAGTTTCCTGATGAGAAAGAAATTCGTGGAAGGTGCATCCAGTTTTTAATAGAGCTGTTGACACAGCTGCGATTGCGTTTGCCCGATAACGTTCGAGTGTTGCAGTCCATGTCATGTCTTAGTGGAAGTGAATGTCTACAGCCCATGACGCCCTGTATATTGGATCTTGCTAAACTGTTTGTATAAGATGCAGCTACTCTCACCAGCATCGATTCCAGTGGAGAAAACGTCATCATATGCAGTGGACACAGATCTCTGACATACGTGGACTGTGGGCAGAAATAGCCTCATACAAGGATGCCACCGGTGACAATCCTTTCCAAGATCTTACAGATTTAGCTTTGAATAACGAAGACACAAACAATAGATTGCACGATTTATTGCCTGGCATATTTCGCTGCATCTCGTCAGGTACATACTGCAGAAATTACACAACGTAAAGTGAACTAACTAGGAAAAATCCTTCAAGCTGAAATATACACATGTTCGCACAGTAATGTCGATTGTCTACCACGGTAATTTTAAACTTACTAACATGTCTTTCTGCTTGCACAAGGACCTCTGATTAGATTTAGCTTTAACTGTGCTCATTTTATCTCATTCTAATGCGGACGTGGCGCGTATTTTCAGTCAGATGGGAGTTATAAAATCAAAATTGCGGAATAGATTGAGCATAAAGAGTTTGACAGCTGTTTTGACTATTAGATATGGAAATGATTAGATATGAAAAGAAAAGATATGGCAAATGCTGTCATGATTAAAAACTACTTAAGGATATTCTACGAAAAATTGGACCACAGGAGGCATATACACGTTTCTTTCAATCATCATCATCATCATCACTGCAAGAGCAAACACAGCAGGAAATAGCTACATAAACTGAAGAAAAGTTGTCTGACTGGGATTTGGCAGATCTGGAATAAACTTCATTGTAATATTCAGTGATAATAATAAATTATTTTTTTATTGGCACCTTTCCGTCTTGACAGACGATAGTTTGGTACATTGTGCTTCAAAAAGGCTTAATAACTACGATCCATGGCGGTGGCGAGTGTGGCTGGTAAGGCCAATTCTTGCTGCAAATGTTTGCCCACAGTAGGTGCATGTGAAAACATGGTCATTTCCACCATTTTGCACCATCTTACGTCTCTCACGCTCTGTGTGTGCTTTATCTGCAATAATTCTCTCCTTTGTCTTTATTCCATTTCTGATAGTTGCCCTCCATGCAACACGTTCAGCGGCGACGTGTTCCCAATGTGCATTATCAATGCCTGTATCAATCATGTCCCGCTTACACACATCTTTGTATCGTAGTAGAGGCCGACCCTGAGATCTCCTACCCGTCTGTAATTCACCAAAAAAGATGTCCTTTGGTATTCTACCATCATCCATCCTCCTAACGTGTCCTATCCATCTAAGTCAATAATAAATTATAATGTGCTACTTTATAACATTTTGAATGAATACCGCCAGTGCTTGGTCTAGTGCTTTCCCAAAAAAATATTATTGCAATGTAGTGCTTTTTTGGCTCCAGAGTAGTTCTGATTGGGATTTGGCGGATCTGGAATAAACTTCATTGTAATATGAAGTGATAATAATACATTATAATGTTCTACCTTGTTACATTTGTAATAAAAACAGTTGGTGCTTTTTTTTTGGTGCTGTCCAAAAAATGTTGGTGCTTTTTGGTGCTTTTTTGGGTCGATTTTGGTGCTTTTTCAATAAAGGGAGATGGCAACACTGGTCACGGCTGTATTATCAATGACAATACTCTGACTCCGATCTGTACTGTCATGGCTGTATTATCAATGACAATACTCTGACCACGATTGTACTGTCATGGCTGTATTATCAATGACAATACTCTGACCACGATTGTACTGTCATGGCTGTATTATCAATGACAATACTCTGACCACGATTGTACTGTCATGGCTGTATTATCAATGACAATACTCTGACCACGATTGTACTGTCATGGCTGTATTATCAATGACAATACTCTGACCACGACTGTACTGTCATGGCTGTATTATCAATGACAATACTCTGACCACGACTGTACTGTCATGGCTGTATTATCAATGACAATACTCTGACCACGATTGTACTGTCATGGCTGTATTATCAATGACAATACTCTGACCACGATTGTACTGTCATGGCTGTATTATCAATGACAATACTCTGACCACGACTGTACTGTCATGGCTGTATTATCAATGACATTACTCTGACCACGACTGTACTGTCATGGCTGTATTATCAATGACAATACTCTCTGACCACGACCAGTGCGGTTGCTGCCCGGCATACCAGGGGCTGGGGTTCTATCCTGCAGTGTGTTGCCAAAAACAACCTGGTGCTTAACTACAGTTAGCCAGCACGGACAACCTGGCCAGCTGTAGAGGTTTATCTGGCAGGTCTAAATTAACGGCCGATTCTGTCACACTGTTCAATGACATTAGGGGAGAGAGAGGAAGACATATATGAGACAGACAGACAGACAGACAGACAGACAGACAGACAGACAGACAGACAGACAGACAGACAGACAGACAGACAGACAGACAGACAGACGAGAACAAAAGAAGAGAGACAACCAGACAGACATAGGCCAAGAAAAGGAACGGATAGTGATTGGTGAGAATGGAGGGTTGGTGAGGCGAAAGCAAACAGAGAAAGAGAGAGGGGGAGTAGGGGAGGGGAGGAGGGGAGAGACTGAGAATAAAAATCTTCTTCTTCTTCTTCTTCCTCCTTCTCCTCCCTTCTTCTTCTTCCTCTCCTTCCTCTCCTTCTTCTCCTCCTCCTCCTCCCTCTTCTTCTTCTTCTTCTCTTCTTCTTCTTCTTCTTCTTCTTCTTCTTCTTCTTCTTCTTCTTCTTCTTCTTCTTCTTCTATTACTTCTTCTTCTTCTTCTTCTTCTTCTTCTTCTTCTTCTTCTTCTTCTTCTTCTTCTTCTTCTTTCTTCTGCATCATCTCCTTATCTTCATATTCATCTTCTTCTTCATCTTCTTCTTCAACTTCTTCTTCATCTTCTTCTTCATCTTCTTCTTGATCTTCTTCTTCTTCATCTTTATTTTCTTCTGCATCTTCTTCTTCATCTTTTTCTTCTTCTTCATCTTCAATATCTTCTTCTTCTTCTTCATCTTCATTTTCTTCTGCACCTTCATCTTCTTCTTCAACTTCTTCTTCTTTTTCTTCTTCTTCATCTTCAATATCTTCTTCTTTTCCTTCTTCTTCATCTTCATTTTCTTCTGCACCTTCATCTTCATCATCTTCTTCTTCATCATCTTCTTCTTCATCTTCTTCTTCATCATCTTCTTCTTCATCTTCATCTTCTTCTTCTTCTTCTTCTTCTTCTTCTTCTTCTTCTTCTTCTTCTCTTCTTCTTCCGGCGTTCATTTCCCATTGGGCAAGAGGCTCCCAAGACACTCACTCCACGCCGTCTGCTAACCCTTGTCACCTCTCACACGCACACACGCACATACGCACACACGAAGCGTTGATCAAGGATCCCAACAACCATGGTTAAGTCGAGTCACAGACTCCACTTGACACGGCTTGACAATCTAGAGCTGGTACAGCCAGGAAATGAGAGTCTTAGACAGCCTTTGGGAAAACCAGATAATGCCATCTAGCGGTAGAGTACAGCGGACAGTGACAATCATTAATGTGCCCAGACCTGTGGGTATGGCTTCGTTTGACGATAATACGACTCTGGAGAGATCTTCAATAGTTGTGTCACAACACTACCAACACTCGTACACGACTGAACTCTTACATGATTACATCGGCTTTTATGACCCCATGTGTGCTCTTACGCGACTGCTGGTGCTCTTGAACGATTGCTGGTGCACTAACACGATTGTCAGTGCTGTTACAGGATTGTCAGTGCTGTCACACGATTGTCGGTGCTGTCACACGATTGCTGGTGCTCTTGCATCCCTGCAAGATATCTTCCATGACTGGCAGTGCGCTTGTAAGATTGTGATTTCCATACACGATTGTCACGTTGTGATCCTCGGTGCTCCTGTAGGATTGCCGATGCCTGAACATTATCAGTGTCCTCACATGATTAACAGTGTTCTTACATGATTGACAGTGTTCTTACATGATTGAGAGTGTTCTTACATGATTGAGAGTGTTCTTACATGATTGACAGTGTTCTTACATGATTGAGAGTGTTCTTACATGATTGAGAGTGTTCTTACATGATTGACAGTGTTCTTACATGATTGACAGTGTTCTTACATGATTGACAGTGTTCTTACATGATTGAGAGTGTTCTTACATGATTGAGAGTGTTCTTACATGAGTGTCAGTGTTCTTACATGATTGACAGTGTTCTTACATGATTGACAGTGTTCTTACATGATTGAGAGTGTTCTTACATGCTTGTCAGTGTTATTTAAATGACTACCAGTGCTCATACATAATATCAGTGTTCCTACATAATTTGCAGCCTTAATTCATAAGTGTCAGTGCTTTTACGTGATTGTCAGTGCTTTTACGTGATTTTCAGTGCTATTACATGATTGTCAGTGCTCTTACATGATTGTCAGTGCTCTTAAATGAATGCCATTGTTCTTACATGATTGTCAGTGCTCTTACATGAATGCCATTGTTCTTACATGGTTGTCAGTGTTCTTACATGATTGTCAGTGCTTTTACATGATTGTCAGTGCTCTTGTATGAATGCTAATGCTCTTACATGATTGTCAGTGCTCTTAACATGAATGCCATTGTTCTTACATGATTGTCAGTGCTCTTATATGATTTTCAGTGCTCTTACATGATTGTCAGTGCCATATCTGGATTGCTTCCTTTGTGTTCAATGCCGTAGGTATTTTGTCTTCTTGGGCAACAACATTGATATCATGCATTGTCCATGATTAGACAAGACGGTCTGTCTAGGGATGGAAGTGCTGTATTCTCGAGCCAATCTCTAAATACATTACCATTCATCTTATTATGATAATCCCTTTTGTCTGTATGCTTTGATACGAACACGAGTCCAGCATTCTGTAGTAAGCAATTATGACTACTACCAGCATGGTCTATGACCAAACGCTGTCCTTTACTACTGGGCACAAATCGCTTTATCTTTCCATCCAATGATTGCAATTCCTTTTCATGTATTGGTGCGCATAGATCCAGGTTTCATCCAATTACACTATGTCATAATTTTCTTTGAGTATTTCCCTTATTTCACGTAGGTATCTGCTTCTCATAGCTCCTAAATACGGTTGCTTGCAAATGATATGTCTACCTCCCTTGTACTTTTCTAAACGTGAAGCCTAATGTCCTTATAATTATACTCAAAGTTGTTTTGGATAGCTCTATGTCATTGTTCTTTCTCAACCAAACTCTAAGTTTTCTTATAGTCACTGTTTGTTTGGTATCCAGCATTTTTACAATAGCTCGCCTTATGACATCCTTGTCAAAGCTGTCTACAATTGCCTATCTAACTACCGTTTGCTTAATGCATGGTGGTTTCATTCCAGATTCTTGTACCAATCGTCGAAATGACCGTTTACTCAAACCCAATGCATGCACTGTTCTTTTCTCGGGATTTGTAATAGTATGAAACAGTTTGATGCGATCAACGTCTTGACAAAAATATGTGCACAACTTTATAGCGATGCTTTGACGTGTACTCTATTTCACATTCAATCCCATTCAACAATATTCACACGTTCATATGTTAGCCATAAATGGTAAGATTTATAAAATAATGTTTCATGAAAGCGCCCACTATAGACAGACATACTGACGACTCCTCTGAACACTTTCGTTCCACTACGTGAGGTTCTTGTCATAAGGTTAGTCTCGTGCATCACGAGAAAATTTACTATTGAACGCTGATGTTTCCGTGTGAAGATGTAATACATTTCATAATATGCACTTCATCCCTGACCGGTAAATTATATACCGCATATAAACATTGAAATCTGCTGTACCATCTCCAGAACAAAAATTCTTTTGTTGGGTGGACATAATGATAAGTTATGTGCTAAATCTCATCATTTTCCCTCAGTTGGTTACTGAGATATGGATTTTTATATGGGGGAAAACAAATGTAAAAGGACTATAGTGTAACACTGGAGACGGACGGACGGATGGACACACACACACACACACACACACAAACACACACACACACAAACACACACACACAAACACACACACACACAGAGAGAGAGAGAGAGAGAGAGAGAGAGAGAGAGAGAGAGAGAGAGAGAGAGAGAGAGAGAGAGAGAGAGAGAGAGAGAGAGAGAGAGAGAGAGACGCACAAGGAACGTATCAGGGTCACGCCGAAAAGTCACACATAAAGAAAGGTCTTAAAGGCGAATCAGAGACAGCCAGAAGTGTCATACATAAGAATCAATGAAGAGTCAGTCAGTTATACATAAAAATCTCATAGACAAGAAACGTCGCAATCAAACGAGACATAAAATGACCACAGAGACAAACAGGTAAAGACACGCACATCAACGGTTACTGATATACATTACCGTTCATGTCGTAAGCGAAACGAAACTCGCTTCCCAGATTTCACAGAAGGGCTTCCCCTGGTCGTCCGCCGGCCGCGTCTTGGTGATGATAGGTCTCTCATTCCTTTCCCAGACCGCGGCAAGCTGTCACTGGATTTACTCCCCATACTATCTCTTTCCTCGTCATCGTCTTTCCTCTTTCTATCCAGCACTTCTGGGTGCGGGGTACTGCAGTCAATGTTAGTACTCACATCCTCCTGAACCACATCCAGAGTCCGAGGATCTGAACTTCGACCACTAGCTGCACGTAGTTCTTCACAGGCAATAGATGTGTCCATGGCCCAAGGTTCGTGTCTGTCTGATGCTGCGGGTTCGGTGTAAGGGTTATTTGCTTTTCTGGACGGAGGTATTGTCCTTGCCATCTGCAAGCTACTGCAGTCTTGTCTTGTGTCGAGCGTGACATTGCCGGGGTCGATCTGCTGCAGCACTTGGGAATCATAGCTGGTGAGGAAAGAATCGTTGAGTGAACCTGTTCGATGGTGGCTGGTGCCGGTACTCGGATGTTCGTAGTCGGCGCTAGGAGAATCATGGACAAGTGTGTGTCTGTCCTTTCGTTGGAGACTCCACACAGTGCACTGTCCACCCCTGCCGGCGCGGTCGTCCTCGTAATCCGACAGCGGGATATTCAGCTCGATGTCGTGGACAGACACAGGGAGATCAGTTTCCAGATCTGAGCATTTCAAGTACTGGTCATGACAGCCGATGATCGAGCCGTGTCGAGACTGCGGTTTCAAAGGTTCACACGAGCAGGACCCATCATGCACCGCTGCTGCAGACCCCAGGTTCTGGGCGTCCCTGGGGTTACCGGCCTCGCTCTGAACAACCGCCTTTCTCTCCGGCGTCACGATCTTGTTCACCTTGGCTTCAAACTCGCCCACCCTGGACTCGGAGTTGCCCTCATCCTCGCCAGGTATATCCGCCAATTTGGAAATGAAACAACCACTATCCTCCTTGACGTCGAAGCACTGCTGGTCAATGTTGTCATCCTCCATTGTCGGCTGCTTCTGTAAACGTCCAAAGTAGCAGACAATGTCCGAGATGGCAGATGTCCAGCTAGATCCTCAGTACAGAATCACACAGCCTAGAGGATCTATGCTCTTCCACATGTTCAGTCAGTCAGTCACTCGGTGTTATTGTCATCAAACACTAAGATAATCCGTTAATGAGTCGCCATGTTTGTGGTAAACATCCAGACATCTATAAACACAATCGTCATGACAATATCTACAAATTAATTCAAGATTGGCATATAGCCATGTGCACACGCGAATACGCCCCGCATACAGCAACTCATATAATTCCAACACTGTCGACAATACGACATATCTAGGTAAACCCTGTATAGTCTAGAATAACAGTGGAAGATAAACTCTATAGACCACTAAGTGAACTAAAATGTTTACACAGAAGGCAACACTACAGATATAAACAATATATTTCAAGGTAGAAGAAGCCACTGGTTTAGAGTGCTGAGCTACCCTGTGACTCTGTAAACAGACTAGTGTCACATCTGCCATGGTGTGTGTGGCAACTGGCAACAATGAAGCTATAAGTGTACCTGCATCGAATAACTAGCCAGTTACAGTGACTACATTACGCTCACTATCCGCTTAACTAGGAGGACCACAGCTGCAGGGATGACAACACAGTCGCACAGGTGTGGGGCATTTAACACACAGACAGATCCATGAAACACAACACGGACACACATGCAGGAAAGACAACACACAAACACCTGCAACAAAGACAATCTACAAAGAGAGGTATGAAAGACAAGACTCAAACAACTTCAAGAAAGACAAGACACAAACAGATGTAGGAAAGACAAACAGTTTTGTGAAAGACAACACTCATAAAGCTGCAGGAAAGATGAAAACACATCACACACAAAGCTGCAGGCGAGATAACATACACACAATGGTGCGAATGAGACAACACACACACACACACACACACACACACACACACACACACACACACACACACACACACACAAGGCTACAGGGATTACACACACTACAAAGCAGCAGAATGGACAACACACACACACACACACACACACACACACACACAGCTGCAGGGGAGACAACACACATACACACACAAAGCTGCAGGGAAACCAACAGCACACCGCGGACACACATACACACACAAAGCTGCAGGTGAGACAACACTTACAATGGTGCGGGGAAGAACACACACACACACAAACACACAAACACACACTCATTTACAGGGAAGACGCATACAAAGCTGCAGGGGAATCAACACAAACACACACACACACACACACACCATGCACAAAGTTGCAGGGGATACAATATACCACACACACCGCTGCAGGTGAGACAACATACACCATACACAAAGTTATAGGGGAGACAACACACACCACACACAGCTGCAGGCAAGATAACACACACCACACACACAGCTGCAGGCAAGATAACACACACCACACACACATCTGTAGGGGAGACAACACACACCACACACAAAGCTGCAGGGGAGACAACACACACCACACACAAAGCTGCAGGGGAGACAATATGCACATCGCACAGGAAGTTACACGGCAGATAACGGGCACACCGCACAGGAAGTTACACGGCAGATAACGGGCACACCGCACAGGAAGTTACACGGCAGATAACGGGCACACCGCACAGGAAGTTACACGGCAGATAACGGGCACACCGCACAGGAAGTTACACGGCAGATAACGTGCACACCGCACAGGAAGTTACACGGCAGGTAACAGGCACCGCACAAAACGTTGCAGGACACTCACGCGCGAGCGCGCGCACAGAGAGAGAGAGAGAGAGAGAGAGAGAGAGAGAGAGGAGAGAGAGAGAGGAGAGAGAGAGGAGAGAGAGAGAGAGGAGAGAGAGAGAGCGAGAGAGAGAGAGAGAGAGAGAGAGAGAGAGAGAGAGAGAGAGAGAGAGAGAGAGAGAGCTACAGGAAATACAAACATGTTCAGAAACTACAACACAAAAACAGCAGGAAACACACCATCTGGGGGTCGATGGCCACCCTGCAGTCGGCCGAGTCAAATGTGCACTCACTTACAGCCGGCTGTTAGGCGTCTGACTAATGCAGTTTAGCGAGCCTGAATCATGGTAGTCCCAGGTCTGGAGTAGCAGCTACAATGCTACCCACAACGTGGGCTAAACTCCAGATGAGACACGATACCGCACCCCACCCCGCCCCACCTCTCACCAGTCTACTAGGGCTTTTCCCAATACAGAGCTGAAAAAGCTTAAGGCGATCTCGGATGTGGCGAATTCCTATTGTGAAGAACTATATTATATCGTACGCTGTAAATGCATCACTGCCGGTCTCCCTGGGGAGAGGTTACACGACTTACTCCGTAATCTTGTATACCCTCGTAAGTAACGTGACTTTGCGCGAGAATCAGTAGCCGTTCTCTCCGCGTCGGTAACTTAAGGGTATGAGAGCCGGTCGCTCAGAAATCAATGGCAAACTACTGAGCGTAATCTTGCCAAGAAATCAGCAATCAGCTGAAAGATGCTGATGTTGACAGCGATGTCCTGTAAAGGATATGCGAACCAAAAAAAATGCATTACTATATGCTTGAATGCGTACAAGAGGAATTTCCGATAAGAAGAACTATATGTCTTGGATCCCAGGTGAGGTCGCCTGATCAGGTCTACACTGTACTAAGTGTGTATGTTGCACGTAGAGGTCTGCGTAGCCGACAGGTCAGCTGCGCTTAACCTATGACTTCTCGTTCAGAAAACAATAGCATACTACTGAACGTAACACTGGATACAAAGTCAATCTGGGGTTGACAGCAACGTCCAGCACAGGCCATGTAATTACTTGCGTGTCCTATACAGGACAGGACATTTAATTATCTGCGTGTCCTATACAGGACAGGACGTCACAATCAACCCATAGAATGTTTGGGGGGTGGGAAGGAAGAGGTTATTAGTAATTGACTAGCTAAGTTTACTTTTAGCAGTTTGCCATTGCTTTCTGAACGACCAACGCTCATATCATTGTTAGGAGGTCTGCCTTCAAATCATCTGCAGCTGATCTCGGACACGGTATGTGGTATTGCGATTCCCGCTCGCTACCTCTTTTCCACAGACGCCGGCCCTAGAAATGATGATAGCGCTTGCTCTTAAACTTCCCGTGCGCTAAAGGCGAGGTAGACGATTCAATCCTAACACGAGCATTAAGTTTGAACTTAAAATGTTGACTTTTCGTTTAGAAAGCAATAGCTTGTTTGTAGAGACTAGGTTATTACATATACGTCTCGAGTGCACAACAGTGTCAGTCGCAAACACGAGCACTTCAGATGCACACACATTGGCAACCGCGCCGAACATACACTGACAACTGCGCCGCGCCGAACACACACTGACAACCGCGCCGAACACACACTGACAACTGCGCCGAAAACACGCTGACAACTGCGCCGCGCCGAACACACATTGACAACCGCGCCGAACACACACTGACAACTGCGCCGCGCCGAACACACACTGACAACTGCGCCGGACACATGCTGACAACTGAGCCGCGCCGAACACACACTGACAACTGCGCCGGACACACGCTGCCAACTGCGCCGGACACACACTGACAACAGCGCCGGACACACACTGACAACTGCGCCGGACACACACTGACAACAGCGCCGGACAAACACTGACAACTGCGCCGGAGACACACTGACAACTGCGCTGGACACACACTGCCAACAGCGCCGGACACACACTGCCAACAGCGCCGGACACACACTGACAACAGCGCCGGACACACACTGACAACAGCGCCGGAGACACACTGACACTTCAAGGTGAAACCAGGAATGCCCTCGCTGCCTACGTCATGTCACCGTACGTGATGACGCAACAAATAATAACAGACCAGAGAAGCCACGGCTACAGCCGGATATAACATTAGGCAATAACACCTGCCAGGTGGGCGAACCAGTGAGATATACAGGTACTAAGCATAGATATAGATGGGAACAGAGAAAGAGGCCGACCACGTAAACGTTGGACGGAGGGAATAGCAGAGTCCATGGGAATCTCGATACATGAAGCCCATAATCGGGCATTCTCCCGCTGTTTATACTTCACCTCGACACCGCAAGGTACAAGAGGAACATGATGAGATGAGAACATAAACACAGTGCACATACCTTACAACAATCTCCGCAACGCTACACGTAAATCACTTGGTGACATAAATAAATACATACATACATAAATAAATAAATAAATAAATAAATAAAAATAAAAAATACTAAAAATATAAGATACGAGGGTAAGTTAATAAGTAAGTCACAAATGGCTGTAGACAAATAATTAAATATGATAACAACTTGAAACCACTTTATTTTTATACATACATTGTCCCTTTATTTCTCAACATAATTTCCACCAACACTGATGCACGTATCCCATCGTTTTATCAGTCCTCCCAAACCGGCTGCATAGAACTGCGTGCTCTGTTTTCTAAACCACGTTTTCACTTCACATTCAACTTCGGCGACACTCGCGAAATGTCTCCCGCCAAGGTGCATTTTCAGTGGAATTAGCCCCTAGAGATTTCCCGTAAAGCGGTGCATAGCTGGGTAGAAATAAGTTACGAGGGCTAGTCAATAAGTAAGCCACACAGTTCTGTGGGATGGCAGGTAAATGAAAACAGAGCACTATTACAGTAGTAATTCCACATTCAAGTCCTACACAGTGGTATCTACTGCAGTGGTGATTCCACATTAAAGTCCAGAACAGAACAACTCCGCCAGAGGGACAAGTACACGTGGACGGTAGGCGCCCTGGATCACCGTGAGGCCAAGAAGCCACGAGTGTGTGTGATGGTGTGTGTATGTGTGTGTATGTGTGATGGTGTGTGTGTGGTGTGTGTGTGTGTGTGGTGTGTGTGATGGTGTGTGTATGTGTGATGGTGTGTGTGTGTGTGGGGGAGGAGGGGGGAGGTTCAGCGCCGGTGATCGTTTCATTAATATCTCCATCTAGTCGTGCCAAGATTCTCCTCTCGGCAGGCAATGATCCGATTATATGTGTTTGCCTTTCAATCACTGACGCGGAATAGCACTCTGTGAGATCAGTATGAGAGAGAGAGAGAGAGAGAGAGAGAGAGAGAGAGAGAGAGAGAGAGAGAGAGAGAGAGAGAGAGAGAGAGGAGAGACGAGAGAGAGAGAGGAGAGAGATGAGAGAGAGAGAGAGACAGACAGACAGACAGACAGACAGACAGAGACAGAGACAGAGACAGAGAGACAGACAGAGAGACAGACAGACAGAGGGGGAGAAGGAGAGAGAGGCAAGCAGATAGACGGACAAAGAACGTGTCAAATCAAATGCAACAAGATGAATGGCCACAGGAAGTCATTCAGAAAAGGGCAAAAGTGGACATACAAGAATAGCGAAGACCACTGTAGGATATACAAGACTGGACGGCAACCCATGTAGGACATAAGTGGACAAAAGAATTGACAAACCATCAGACAATAGGACAGAAGTGGATTTATAGGAGTCGATGCCCGCCAACGTATGACAGAGGCAGGCATACAGTCGACCACGACTGCAACACCACCTGAAAGTAATCTAGAAGTGGACGTGCAGGACACAGGATGACCACCCCCCCCCACCCCAACCCCCTACAACAGTGCAAAGGTGGACTAACAACACTGACCAACGATCAGACAGTAGGACAGAAGTGGATTAACAACACTGACCAACGATCAGACAGTAGGACAGAGGTGGACTAACAACACTGACCAACGACTAGACGGTAGGACAATGTGTCAGCTACAACGGAATCACAACCCCTGTTTCCAGCGTCCTCTTTCTTCAGGCAACAAGTGTGCTAAGACTAAGACGATGAACCGCCTACATTAAACAACAGCTCTTCCTTCAGGCAACAAGTGTGCTAAGACGATGAACCACCTACATTAAACAACAGCTCTTCCTTCAGGCAACAAGTGTGCTAAGACTAAGACGATGAACCGCCTACATTAAACAACAGCTCTTCCTTCAGGCAACAAGTGTGCTAAGACGATGAACCACCTACATTAAACAACAGCTCTTCCTTCATGCAACAAGTGTGCCAAGACTAAGACGATGAACCGCCTACATTAAACAACAGCTCTTCCTTCAGGCAACAAGTGTGCTAAGACTAAGACGATGAACCGCCTACATTAAACAACAGCTCTTCCTTCAGGCAACAAGTGTGCTAAGACGATGAACCACCTACTTTAAACAACAGCTCTTCCTTCATGCAACAAGTGTGCCAAGACTAAGACGATGAACCGCCTACATTAAACAACAGCTCTTCCTTCAGGCAACAAGTGTGCTAAGACGATGAACCACCTACATTAAACAGCAGCTCTTCCTTCAGGCAACAAGTGTGCTAAGACGATGAACCACCTACATTAAACAACAGCTCTTCCTTCAGGCAACAAGTGTGCTAAGACGATGAACCACCTACATTAAACAGCAGCTCTTCCTTCAGGCAACAAGTGTGCTAAGACGATGAACCACCTACATTAAACAACAGCTCTTCCTTCAGGCAACAAGTGTGCTAAGACGATGAACCACCTACATTAAACAACAGCTCTTCTCAGGCAACAAGTGTGCTAAGACGATGAACCACCTACATTAAACACAGCTCTTCCTTCAGGCAACAAGGGGTGCTAAGACGATGAACCACCTACATTAAACAACAGCTCTTCCTTCAGGCAACAAGTGTGCTAAGACGATGAACCACCTACATTAAACAACAGCTCTTCCTTCAGGCAACAAGTGTGCTAAGACTAAGACGATGAACCACCTACATTAAACAACAGCTCTTCCTTCAGGCAACAAGTGTGCTAAGACGATGAACCGACTACATTAAACAACAGCTCTTCCTTCAGGCAACAAGTGTGCTAAGACTAAGACGATGAACCACCTACAGTAAACAACAGCTCTTCCTTCAGGCAACAAGTGTGCTAAGACTAAGACGATGAACCACCTACATTAAACAACAGCTCTTCCTTCAGGCAACAAGTGTGCTAAGACTAAGACGATGAACCGACTACATTAAACAACATCTCTTCCTTCAGGCAACAAGTGTGCTAAGACTAAGACGATCAACCACCTACATTAAACAACAGCTCTTCCTTCAGGCAACAAGTGTGCTAAGACTAAGACGATGAACCACCTACATTAAACAACAGCTTTTCCTTCAGGCAACAAGTGTGCTAAGACGATGAACCACCTACATTAAACAACAGCTCTTCCTTCAGGCAACAAGTGTGCTAAGACGATGAACCACCTACATTAAACAACAGCTCTTCCTTCAGGCAACAAGTGTGCTAAGACTAAGACGACGAACCGACCTACATTATAACAACAGCTCTTCCTTCAGGCAACAAGTGTGCTAAGAGCTAAGAGACAGATGACAACCAGCCTACATTAAAACAAGCATCTCTTACTTCAGGCAACAAGTGTGCTAAGACGATGAACCACCTACATTAAACAACAGCTCTTCCTTCAGGCAACAAGTGTGCTAAGACTAAGACGATGAACCACCTACATTAAACAACAGCTATTTTCCAACCACACCACTATATTCAGACACATCGGCTCATCTGTAATTATTTCCACTTCTATATTTAGTTACAATTCCTGTCACCTGACAGTAAAAATGTCTTCACGGTTTTTATGGCTTCCTCCCAACACTTCCTGATTCAGAAGCACCAGGGTTGCTTTCCGTTATTTTTGTTGTCCATGTGTCCCTTAATCTTCATTCATCTTCCTGGATGTGTTTCCTTCGCGTGCCTCTTCGTCATGTCAACGCCATTTTCTCTTCTTCCTATCACACTTGAGGATACCGAGTGATGCCGCACTGAGAGTCTGCGGGAGAGCTGCTACTGCAATCGTGTACTGCTGTCTCGGTAAGTCTGAAGCTGAGTGGGCAAAGAGTTATACAATTCTTCATCGTTGGTGCGTTTTCCCCGGACTGCAAAAGGCAAATGCCACGATCAAAGACAAGTGTGCACACGGGAGCAGTGTATTCCCTGCTGGTATTTCATAGGTTAAGAAGATGTCAATTGCAACGGAAAAAAGCGTATTGAAGGGTTTCTTAGAACCTGTACTTTTTTGTGGATGTGAAACGTGGACGACGAGCAGACAAGTCGAACAACATCTAATGGCAGTGGACATTTGGTTTCTGAGGAAAATGCAAAGAATATCATGGACAGACAGACAAACCAATGGCAAAGTCATGCAAGGGGCAAATTAAAGAAGCAAACTAACTAGAGAAATTAGAGGTAGACAGGCAAATATTTGGGAGGCACGTTATGAAAAGAAATAAACTAGAGAGTTTGATGACAATTGGCAAGACTGAAGGGAAAAGAACAAAGGGAGAGCAGAGAAGTAAATATCTGGATGGCTTGACCACGTGGCATGGTCGGGACAAGAACACAGGAGCTGATCCACGACTCTGGTGATCGTGTAAGATGGCGAAACATGACCGCCCACGCTTACTAGCATGGCACATGATGATGATGGTGATTTTACGAGTGACCCAGCGCTATGGCTTAGGTATATCATTGGAGCAGTGTACCACAAAGCCCCGACATACAGAGTCCGTGGTTCGACATCAGCTGCGGGCGATTTGGCAGCAGTTTTTGCGTTGATTTTGATGGTATTGTGCTTCGGCTTTTCACAAAGCAATGGCAAACTACTGAACTAAAATTGCCAAGTGAATCGCCAATAGTCAATAAATGCTGGAGGGATTGTAACGTCCTGAAACTAATTATTATTATTATTATTTTACAGGCTTTTCCTGTGCTAGCTCCTATTACCACAGAGATAGAACTTCACAATTATAGATCTTTAACACGAGTAAAAAAAATCCACGATGGTAGATCTTTAGTATTAGTACTTTAGGCACACAACTATCATTACTACAATTGTACTATCAGAAATGTACAGTAATTCAACTTTAGTCATAGATCTTTCCAGTGATATATCTGTAAAGCTTCACAACAGCAGAAGTGGTGCACAATAAACAGAACGTTATACTTGTAGCATTTCACAATGTTAGAACTTTACTTTGGTCGCACTTTACAGTGGGAGAACTTTACACGGAAGAAACTAACTTGGCAGTGGTAGAACTTGATATTTGTAGGACTTCATCAAAGTAGAATTTCTCATTAGTAAAACTTCATAAAGGTAAAATGTGATATTGATAGAATATCACAGCAATAGGACTTCACAACAGTAGAACTTTAGAATAGTAGAAGTGTACATATGGTGAATAAAAATTCACAATGACAGAACTTCACAATGGTAGAACTTCATAATGGTCGAACTTCACAATGATAGACAATTCACAATGACAATAAGTAAGTCACACAGTTCTGTGGGATAGCAGGTAAATGAAAATAAAGCGCGCAGTTCTATGCAACCGGTTTGGGAGGACTGATAAAACGATGAGATACGTGCATCAATGTTGGTTGAAATTATGTTCAGAAATAAAGGGGTAATGTATGTATGAAATAAACTGGCTTAAAGTTGTTATCATATTTAGTTATTTTTCTACAGCCAGATGTGACTCACTTATTAACTTACCCTCGTATAAATATTCTGATGTGGGTACCATAATCACCCATGTTATAAATATTCTGATGTGGGTACCATAATCACCCATGTTATAAATATTCTGATGTGTGTCCCATAATCACCCATATTATAAATATCCTGATGTGGGTACCATAATACCCATGTTATAAATATTCTGATGTGTGTGTCCCATAATCACCCATGTTATAAATATTCTGATGTGTGTGTACCACAATCACCCATGTTATAAATATTCTGATGTGTGTGTCCCACAATCACCCATGTTATAAATATTCTGATGTGAGTTTTAATTGTTGCATTCCTCTCCAGGACTTTGCGCCCAATCCCAGGGTGATATTCTAGATAATTTTTGCTCACTAGTTTGGCATTGTTTCTCAACTAGAAGTCCAGGTTCAAGTCTAACTTAATGCCATTGTGGGGGTTGAAGTGCCAACCTCGTCATCAGCGCACCGGAAGTCTAAGTTTCAACCACGTCCACTTCTTTGGTGTGGATCATCATCATCATCATCAAGTGCGCTGAGGATGACGTAGGCGTTCATGACTCTCCACAGATCTCTGTCATTGGTTTTCAGGATCAACTCCGCTGTTGATATTCCTCCATGCCACCATCTCAATCCCTCCAGCATCATTTCTCTTGTCGGCATCTGCATCTCTTCCCTTCGATCTTTACAGTTGTCACTATGTTCTCCAATCCCTCTCTTCTCATCACATAATGGAAAAAAAAAAGCTGTTTGCCTCTTTGTTATTGTTGTATATAATGTTGTAGTTGGTGTGGGTATGTGTTCTAATTCTGAACTTTAGCCTACTGCTACTGAATTCCCTTGTGTATACCAGTGTCAGATAGGAAGATCGCCATGGGTTCCGGTGTGGAGTAAACGCGTTCTGTAAAAGTTTTTCAAAGAAATCAATAGATGAAGAGTTGTGATTCCTGTTGGACTCTCACACTTTCTGGTGTCTAAATGTGGGTATGTCCGCGCTGTGGTCACTGAAAGTCATTAAGAGTGTGCGCGCGCATGTGTGTATGTGTGTAGCCGTGTGTTTGTGTGGTTGGCATAAAGTGGGAATGTTTAAGGTCATGGATGTGTGAAAAGTTATGAAAGATTGTGTGAGCGTGTGCTGTTGTTGTATATGTGTGTGTGTGCGTGAGTGTGTGTGTGTGTGTGTGTGTGTGTGTGGTGTGTGTGTGTGTGTGTGTGTGTTGTGTTCAGAATGTTGGTAGACAGTGCTGAGTTGTTAAAGACCTTGAATGTGTGAGATGGCATGAAAGATTGTGTGGGAGCGAAGATGGTGTGAAAACGCGTCGATATTAAACAGGTGAGATTATGTGCGAGTGTGTGACAACGTGTGGGCGTATAAGTGTATGCAGATGAGATTGTGCGGTGTGTGTGACCGCGTGTGGGTGTGTATGTGTATCGTAGACAATGTGTTAGGTTTGTAAGTGTGGAATATAATATATAATTTCAGTGTTTGTATTGTAAGTGCAGAATATAATATATAATTTCAGTGTTTGGATTGTAAGTGTGGAATATAATATATAATTCCAGTGTTTGTATTGTAAGTGTGGAATATAATATATAA